>WNNJ02002672.1:0-141090 GCA_012934845.2 Pomphorhynchus laevis
AAAGACGACAGAAATTTATTTAACGTTTCGAACTTACGTTATATACTTATAACGTAAGTATATACTTCGAACTTATATATAGTTATGAGCAACACTCGTAAGTTTCTGGCATGGATTGTCTAGCAATGCGTTCATATATTTTTATCGTAAAACAGAAAACAGGCAAGACAAATATTTCTTTATTTTAACGCTTTGCTTCGTCAGGAAAATTGTAAGCAGTTATAACTAAGACTTTTTTAAACAGTCCTATATATGATTTGTGGTCTACTATTAATTGGTATACGGGCTTCGATCTTTCCTCGTCGCCGCCCCACTCGCCTGGAATCAGCTCTCTCGACGTCCGCTGTGCTCTCTCCTTTATCTCATTCAAATACCGCCTCCGTTCCCACCTTATCGACACATGAATTAGATTTTTGTTCGCTTTTTTTCTTCGTGGTCATGTCAGCGGGCACTGGCACGCATTTGCCACATAAAAATAAAGCCTTTTTTATACGTGCTACTAATGATTTATAAAAATCGAAAGCACGAAATATTAATCCAGATGTCCAACTACTAAATAATATAAGTAACCATACGTTGGAAAAATATTAGTTGATAATATTCCATTGTAAAATTATTTCATTCCCTTAATTAAATATTAAGACATAGTGTTAAATATAAGTAATGAACAATATTTTATTTAACAAGTTAAACCAGATCCGCAATGTTAACTGGCATTTCATCGATCTGTGTACTGTAGTACTGTTCAATATCTCTAAGAATTCGTACATCATCGTTTTTCGCAAAATTAATAGCAACTCCTTTACGGCCAAATCTACCAGATCGCCCAATACGATGGATATACAATTCTCTGTTTGAGGGTAAATCATAGTTAACGACTAAAGAAACGGACGGTATATCAATTCCGCGTGCCCATACGTCAGTAGTAATGAGAACTCTATGGGTGTATGCACGAAATTCCTTCATAATTTGATCACGTTCGGCTTGCTCCATGTCACCATGCATTGAACAAACAGTAAAGTTAGCCTCGCGCATTTTCTCAGTTAGCCAATCGACTTTGCGTTTAGTATTACAAAATATTACTCCTTGAGTTATCGTTAATGTATCATAGATATCACATAATGTATCAAATTTCCACTCTTCTCTTTCAACGGCGACGAAAAATTGCTTAATACCGTCTAATGTCAACTCGTCACGTTTAACGATAATTCGAATTGGGTCGGTCATAAACTTACTAGTCATTTCAAGAATTTCATGAGGTAGAGTAGCGCTAACCAATACCACTTGAGTGGCTGGCGGTAAGTATCTATATACATCGTAGATTTGCTCCTTAAACCCACGACTTAACATTTCATCGGCTTCATCAAGGATTAACGTCTTTATGCTTCTTGTTCGTAGACATTTACGCTTTATCATATCAATCACACGACCGGGAGTTCCGCTCACTATATGTTGACCATAGTCCAACTTTTTCATATCTTCACCAACGTTTGTTCCACCTATACAAGCATGGCATTGAATACTCATAAAGTCACCCAAAGCTAGAATTACTCTTTGAATTTGAACAGCTAACTCTCTAGTTGGTGATAATATTAAACACTGTGTTTCACGTCGTTCAACTTCAGTTCTTTGTAGAACAGCTAATGACAAAGCAGCAGTTTTGCCAGTCCCGGATTGACTTTGTGCGATCACATCTCGACCTTGGATAATAGGCTTTATGGCACGCTGCTGAATAGCACTTGGGCGTGTATATGAAAAAGCAAAGACACCTCGAAGTAGATCTTCACGTAAACGCAAGGATTCGAATGTCGGATACACCTCTAAATCCTCACTAGTAACAAAGTCCTGGGCGGCTTCGTCGTCTTCGCTAACATCAATATTTTCAGTGTTTGTTCTAATTTCTGAAACTCTATGCATCTAGCTTTTCAGATCTACAATAACAATAGAAACGTTAATAAACGATATGATTTAACATGTTACGATAATAATTCCTTTATTTAAGAACAATCAACTATATTAGCTTGTAAAAAATAATGTATTAAAAAATAATATTGATACGATATTAAAAATAAAATCATCAAGAATCAAACATACTAGTTTTCGTGTATAATCTTTAATATAATGAGAAGACCAGAAATAAACGCCAACAAACTTTTGTCCATTGATTATTCGCTATTGATTTAATAACATTGCTATCTAACAAATAAGTCATAGAAAAAGATGATCTAAAGTGAATGATTTGAAAATTTTTGGCAAATCGATTAATCAACTTAAATTTGAAGAAAGCTGGCAACACAAAATTTATTTAACCGAATATTTCGATGCCTAGCTGGCATCATCAGCAGCAATCTAGATTGTGTACGCAACTTTAAGTATAAATTTTTAAATTGTCAGCAAACTTTTTAGATAAAATGTCTAAATTAAATTAAATAAAACTAAATTAAATAAAACTTAAATCTATGGATAAAATGTCTACGTTTTTAGGTAACAACTAAATTAAATAACACTTAAATATATCCACACAGCCGCTCGTATACTATTAGGACTCCGCCGCTCTGATCATATTTTTACCATCGATTGCTTCTCAATTAGCTGAGCATTTCTCAATGCAACACAATGAGCTTATATTTCTTGTTTTTAGTTATCGTGCATCCAACTCACCATCCTAAACTTCTTTTCTACGTTAAAATTTGAAGAAAGATGGCAAAAACCATCGCAAAATTTATTTAATCGAATATTTCGATACCTAGCTGGCATCATCAGGCATCGAAATATTCGGTAAAATAAATTTTGTAATGGTTTTTGCCATCTTTCTTTAAATTTAAATGTGATCACACCGTCGCATTCCTCATTCAAATTCAATTTAATCAACTTAAATTTTGCATTTATGTGACTACAATCAGCTGTAAAAAAGTTTATATGCAATTAGTTTTAAAAGACGCTCATCAAATTAAGACAATTAGCAATATTTTCAAAACATGATTTTTTCAACAGAAGTGAAAAAATCACGTGATCGAACTATTTTTTTAATTGAAAGGAACACAGTATAATATACAACACCATTGCGCAAACGTCGGAATTAAGAAAAATAAAATACAAAAATGGCGCTAATAAGCCGACAATAATTGATCAATTATTTTGAAAGTGAAACTATGTAAAATTCAAGTTCAATAATTCGCTTATTAGTAAAATTTAGAAATGATTACATAAATTGTTACGAATTGTTATAAATAAAATCTCCATAACAATTTAGACAAAATCAAAAGTGATAATTTGAGATTAGAGGGCACCGGCCGACTTAATGAAGCAGACGCCGTTGCCCAAACACACCGCCACGCTCATTCGATGCAAAATCCAGTTAAAAGAGCGCGGTTCTCAGGGCTGTACGCCTTAGTTTAATATCCGGCTGTATCAGGAACGCTGTCGCTTCTGGCCCTAGTATGCCCAGCTATTCCACACCCCCGGGCGTATGCGAGTATTGCTGATCGTCGAGATTTCGGTATTTATTCGACTAAAGTTATTTCGCATTAGCCGCGACTGCGCCTGCAGAAGACACGGCGGGAGCAACGTGGCTGGCAGCAAATGTGTTGGGACAACTGAAATACCATGCACGAATTTTACCGGATTCATAGGGAATAGCGCCGCTCTAATGGGCCGCTTTCAATCTTCACGAGCAAGGCATGTTGGCTCAAGGCGAGACGGGATTCAGCAGCGACGAGCGATATTCGAAACAACTCGTTTATTGCGGCGTGGCGGATGAAGCGGATTTGTCTTTGCGACGGCCGATAGCGTTGGAGCTGTTTTTCGGAATTCTCCAAATACAGCGGTACTGTTCGTGGCAATAAGCACCGATCATAACAGCAACTGCGGTAGAGAGATACTGATCTTCTAAGCGGGTGCTAATGGAGGTGAAAGGCAACGCCTCGAAAAATTTACGAGACCATGGTAAAGTAACAGCTATTAGCAAGCTCGCAATTCTGGAGTCGTCGCAACGTCCTACACGTGTCGATAGACCGAGTCAAAATATGCATCCGCCCATCGTTTCTGAAATGTTGGTTCCGATTAAATGGTTGCATGAAATTATACACTTTATCTGCTCGATGCAATGACGAAGTCCGGATCTGGAAAGTCCGAATGAAAATAATAGAAATTCCGCTGCAGTCTGCTGATAAACGGGTTACGACACACACAAACGCGCAAAAGCGAATGCCACAAATTCTTACTGTTAGAAACCTATTTATTATTCAAAATATAATTATTATTCATTGAATACATTTATATACTCGGGGTTACCGAGAACTTCTCCAGGTCCCGGATCAGGGATTATCATTGAGATATCAAGACTAGCTGCGGCATAAGCGGTATACAATACTAATGAAAAAGCAGTCGTCTACAATCAGCGGCGAATTCGAGACTGATTCGATGAGAAAAGGGATAACATTTTATTTTCTGTTAAATGTCATACTCACATCGGGATCATGGCTTATTGACATAAGAAGGCAGTCTTGCCATCAAATATTGACTGTCAAATTGCTCGCATTAGTCATAGATTTCTAAAATAATAGAGACATCCAGCGGATGGGTCAGGAAAACATTCAGAATAAGCCTGGAAAATTTTTCTAGATATGTAATCTTTATACTTACCAAGCTGGGTTGGCGAACCTATAGCGAATTTTGGATGAGCATGATAAAATAAGTTGCAAAAGACAATGTAAAATTTACTAAGACTATTGACTGCTGAGGTTTTTTCGATTTCTTTTCCTAATTGCGTTTGCATCGCATTTTGTATTTCTGTATTTGTGCTCGATATCCTTATAGCTTTAAAACCATTATAATAAATGATTACATCACAATCCTTATAATTTTTATATATTAATTCTTATATATCAATATCTATCAATATATACTTATCAATATATCTTATATTTTAATTCAATATATCTTATATATTATAAATATATCTTATATATCCTTTAATAGATGCTTATTTATCTATTGACTAGTTGCTAGGTCACACAAGGTGACTTTCGCATTGAATACCAGCTGCATAAGCCTTCCTTCATGATATCCAATTCCATACACCCTGACTACTAACGGCACCATTGCCACAGTCGTTTTGGCGACGCGTTTTCCTCTAACGGAGCTCATCAGTACCGTGACTACAATAATCATCCGTAGGCATATTAACACACGCTTAAACAGTGTTCAAAGCTTGAAAAGCAGAACTACCCTTAATCTTAATCATCAGAGAGAATGTAGCATAAGTTCTCTGCATGGAAGTGCGTATTGCAGTTTAACCTTGCATCATGTACTAAATTCCTTTTGATAAAAATGATGTTTTACAGGGACACCTTAAAGTGTACAATTATATAAAATATAATTTGATGTTACACCTGCCATGGGACACCCAATTGTGTACTTATAAAAAAGATTTATTTTTAAGTGGCAAATGCGTGCCGGCACACGCTTACATGACCACAACAACAAAAAGCAAAAATCTAAATAATGTGTCGAGGAGGTGGGTACGGAGGCGGCATTTGAATGTGATAAAGGAGAGAGCGCGGCGGACGTCGAGAGGGAGCTGATTCCAGGCGAGTGGGGCGGCAACGAGGAAGGATCGGAGACCGTAGTTGTTAGAGTAATTGGGAACGTGGAGTAAGAAGGAATTACGGGAACGCAGCGTTTGAGAGGTGGGACGAGTATCGTATAAGAAAGGGAGGTTAATGAATGATGGGGAGCCGACAGCGATGATACCAAAAGTTACGAGAAGAAAGCGGAGTTATCTGCGGATGTGGATGGTGGGCCAGGAGAGTTAGGCAAGATATGTGGATGCGCGGTCAAATCGAGGGAGACGTAGGAGCACTCAAACGGCAGAGTTGATGATGCGTTGTAGGGGTAGGATGATGGATTTTGAAGAATTGGCGAAAAGGCTGAGGCAGTAATCGATTTTAGGGAAAAGAAGCGATGCAAGAAGATACATACAGAAACGGAAGTCGATAAGAGAGGCAGATACGGTGGATGTCACGTAGAATTAAGTTAGACGAGCGCACCTTGTCGCGGAAGAAGGGTTTAAGGGAAAGGTGATCATCTAAATTGAATCATAACAAAGTGAGATTGTGGACTATGGGGATGATGGATGAGGCAAAATATACAGTGGGAGAAGATATGTTTGGTTGACGGGCGAGGATCCGCATTATTTTGGACTTGTCTGGTTTAGAACGATACGAACATATGGGAGACGCTTGTAGATAGAAGAAAGACATTTGGAGAAAAAAATTACGATATCTTGCATGTGATGGGTGGGTGCATGAGCGCATATGAGGATGTCATAGGCGTATTGCACGACGTTAAAGGAGTAAGGTTTGATAAACGGAGAGAGATCGCCAAGCAGAAGAGAGAATAGCAGAAGACCTAGGACTGAACCTTGTGGGACCCCGCAAAAGATAGGGATGGGAGGGGAGGATGATGAATTAGAACAGACGCGAAAGGAACGGTCGGATAGATATAAAGCAAGCCATGCTACGAGGAAGGAAGAAAAGCCGTAATCATAACGAAGCTCAATCTATAACCATGCCGAATAAGAAAACTGAAATGCTCAGAGAAATCTAGCGCGACTTTCAATAAAAATTGAAAGTCGTTAAAAATTGAAAGACATTAAAAATTAAATATATTATATTTATATAAATTTAGAATTAAAAATTGAAATTTAAAATAAAAATAATTTTTTTTTGAGAACATTGCATTCGTGTCTTTTTAGATTACAGCGGTGATTGAGGGAGAACATTATAGACATGAGAAGTATTTTTATTGAATAAAAATTGTTGAGCTTTCAACCACCAAGGCCATTATCAAGGTTATCAAGGTCACCACCAAGGCTATTATGATAATGGCCTTGGTGGTCGAAAGCTCAACAATTTTTATTCAATAAAAATACTTCTCATGTCTATAATGTTCTCCCGCAATCACCGCTTTAATAAATTTTTATGAAATAAATTTTTTTTTAAAAGTTTCCATGAAAATACTAATACAAACAAAAAATATAATGTATATATTAAAAATTAATATTTTATGAATTAATCTGAAACCACCCAAGATAAAAGTCAATGTTAAAGCTTTTATAGTATGAGATAGTCATGATTTAGTCAAATAGTGACAAAACCAATTACACAAAATATTAAGAAACCTACCGATAATGATACAAGTTGTAATAATAAATTTAATAAATTTATTTATTTAGAAAATAAATCTGATCATTTTGCAGTAAGGGTTAAATATTCGTGGTTATAACTACTTACATTAAAATAATTTTCTTGATAATACCAAACTACTTACACAAAGCTATAAGTATCGATCAACTGATTACAACAATCGCAATTGACGAAACATTCCAATTAACGAAACATTCCATAATAAAATTGTCTTGGTTTTAAATACTTACAAAATTCGTCGAGCTGCAAAATCGGTCAAACCAGCGAACAGCAACTGAGACCAGGATTGTCAACCGATCGGATATACCAGGATCGAAAATGGACAGTGAGGTGTAAGCAGCAAAATGATCGGGAACAGCGATGGTGTCGAGTGCCCGCCAAGGACATGTGTGGGGGCAGTGGAGATGGGTTTGTAGTTGTAGTTGGATAGAATGTTGATGAACCGGATGGACTCGTGGAAGAGGGGCGGTCAAGGCGGATGTTGAAATAACCAAGAACGATTAAAGGGATTGAGGACAAAGAACAGTGGGACAGAAGGTCAGCGAGTTCAATAAAAAATAAGGAGGTAGGAGCAGATGAACCAGGACGGTATACAATGGCGATATCTAGAATGATCGTGTTAGAATAACGACAAGTGAGCAGTTTAAAATAGCAAGGACTGAAAGGCGGAGTGATTTTGCGAATAGATGCGGGGTGACGGGCGAATGCGACAATGCCGCCATGATTAGAGAATTTAGAAATGGATGAGCTGAGGAGGCGAGCGGATTCGATCAGTGAGAACCGGCAGAGAGCAAATGACAGATGGAGAGGTTGTTGGAATACGAGTGCCAGGATTCGGTGAAGCAGAAGATATCGATGGTTGCTTGGTAAATAGGTTGATGATGAGATCGGATGTATTGAGAATATATCTAGTGTTGAGAAGCCCGAGGCGGAAAACGTGTGTGGTGGTGATAGGGGCTAGTGGAGAATACACATAGGGGAGATAAAGCGCCATCGAATTTTGGGCGGGTGTGGACAACTTGAAAATTTCCGTTTGTTTCGGGTGGAGAGAGATGTTTCGCCGTTTTCCTCACGACGTCGTTTTTCGATGCGGGCAGATGATAGTTGAGCGATTTCGGAGGGATTGCGATCGGGGAAATGCGAGTGGTTGAAGAGGACATGAGTCTGAATCGTTAAGGGAGGACAGAGGACGCGTGAGAGCGATGCTTGAAAACAATTTTTAGGAGAGGGGGCTGGGAAGGATTAGATTGAGAAGATTTGTTTAGGCGGATGAATGCGACAGAAGAGTAATTTTCGAGTGATTCGAAGAATCTCGCGCGCGGCTAGGCCAGCTGTAGCCAGCTCCCTCACTCGCACGTTAATAGCGGTCGTATCAGATCGTTCAGCGGTAGACGCCTGTTTGCCTTACTGACATTCGCTAAGTCGGTACTTCATTTTTTAAGTGATTTATCTGGCAAAAACGCAACAGGCCATTGGTCGTAGGCGAGTAAAATAAAAGAGGCTTTCATGCTCCATCCTATCATTATCCTTGTACTCCAAAGCGTACTTGAAAGAAAGAAACAGAACTAACTGCCTCACCCAAGCAAATCTGCCAAGAGTTGGCCTGCCGATAGTCTCTGCGAAAGAGTTTCAAAAAAATAAAGATGATGTTCGGGGTGCTGTTCGGCTCTGGTGCATCGACGAACAATTCGTTATGCCCAACTTTGAGACATTGCAACAGTTAAAGCATATGCACCCAGCGAAAATGTTTAGAGCAGCATGCGAGCCGGATTATTGTGAAACAAGTCAAACGGGCGATGCTAGAGACTCCATTACTGTCGTCTCGCGCGGATCAGTCTCAAACGCCATTGGTTCGTTCTCAAACGCCTCTGCTGGTGGTACAGACGGTCTTAGCCCAGTTCATCTCAAGGATCTGGTGTCAGTGAGCAGAATTATTCCTGTCAGTTCCAGATTATTCCTGTCAGTTCCAGATTATTCCTGTCAGTTCCGCTCGCTACGCTCGCGGATTGAGCTCAATCTATCGATAAAAGGTCATGCCTAAAAAAGCGCGATCTCAGATCCCTGTTCCTGATCAAGAATCTTCCACATCGGAATGCAATGATGGTTATACCAGCTTCGAAGTTGGATGCGATTCCAAAGATTGTGATGTATGGACACTTGTTCGTGTTAAAATATCCGACCACTCGGTGTATAAACGTAAACAGTTCACATGCGGTTTTTGTACATCAGTACGACTACTACAGTTATCCTGCTCATCTACTCCTGTATCACACACGACTACACAGACCAATGCTGTTTTAGATGTTTCCCTCTCATCAACACCTGACTTCGCATCATATAATCCCATTATTGAACCTTCTCTCACACACACTCCTCGTTCAACTACGTACCAAACTTCCATTAATCTTTCTCATTCTAACAATGCTAACGGTAAAGCTTTTCATCTCGTACCTCCTCTTTCGTATTCCTCCCCCAATCTAAATAAATCTCAAACTTCTTTATTCTCTTCACGTACTTCTTACTCGACCTCCCACGTATCACTTCCAATAATTTACATCATTCCGTAAAAATCATTTCCAGCAACATTTCCGATCAACTGATTCAACACTCCATTCCTGCCACTCATGCCCCAACCTATCTTAATTCTCCTTACTTTATCTCCCACGTAACACTTCCAAATAATTTACATCCTTCATTTAAAATCATCTCCAGTCACATCTCTAATCACCCGATTCAACACCCCGCTCCTGTCACACTTGCTCCAACCAATATTAATTCTTTATCAAGCACCCCTGTCATTTCCACTTCTATCTGCTCATCTGCCTCGACTCCTACCAGCTCTGTCCGTCCACCACTTCCACGAAATCGTTTTCCTTCGCGCGATCGCTGTATAATCATATCAAACTTAAAGCTTTCCGAATATGCTTCTCCACAATCTCGCGTCGATGATGATGTATCTGCTTTCAGGTCTATCCTAGCAACCATTCTTCCTGATGATAACCCATCCCTCTTCAATAATATCGCTCCTGTATCCTTTATTCGTTTAAACAAATCCACTAAATCCAATCATCTCAGTCCTCCACTCCTAAAAATCGTTTTCCGACATAGTTCACATGCCTCTTCTGTACTCTCCCAACGCTTTAAACTTCTTACCACTTCATCTACTTGCCGTATCTTTCCTGACCGCTCCCCTTCTGATATCGCTCAGCTCAATTTAGCTCGCATTGAGAAACATCGACGTGAAACAAACGGCGAGTCATCCTTATCTATACGTCAAATCAACGGAAATTTTCACGTTGTACACACAAGGCCAAAAATTCGATGGCGTCCCATCTCTCCCGCTTGTCTTCTTCGCTAGTCGATCACGCTCCTAAGCATACTTTTCGTCTTAGTCTATTCAACACTCGCTCCATTCCTTATAAAGCTGATATGCTTCTCGATATCTTCGATCAATTATCTATCGATATTCTCGGCATTACCGAATCCTGGCACTCTGACTCCGACGATCTTGCTATTCGTCGTCTATGTCGCTCTGGTTGTTCTCTAGTTGAATCAGCTCGTCAAATTGCATCTCATACATCTACTGCTTTTAACCATGACGGTATTGTTGCCATTGCTCGTCACCCAATGTCTTTACGTAAAATCAACGTTAACATCCGTTACACTTCGTTCGAATTACTCATATGCAGATTATCAACTCCTTTCCCTCTGGAACTTGTGATTGTATACCGTCCAGGTTCAGCTGCCCCATCACGTATCTCATTTAACTACCTTGCAGATCTAATGTCTCACTGTTCATTGTCTTATACTCCTTCTTTTGTTCTCGGTGACTTTAACATTCGTCTTGATCGCCCGTCTGACTCTGACTATATCATTTAAACTAATCTTTTTTCTGATTTTAACTATAAATTACTTTCAACAAGCCCAACTCATATTCTCGGCTGTGCTCTCGACATCATTGCTGTTCCTAACTGCTTCAATGACTATACCTCCTTGTCAATTACTGATCCTGGTTTGTCCGATCATTTCCTTGTCACTCTTACTCTTACTTGTCCCCATCCTCCTTCTCCGCCTTTACCATTATCTACACCAAGTCGACCCTGGAAACTTCTCGATATCCCTATTCTCTGCACAGCCTTACTCAATTCTTCACTCTTTTCACTTCCTCTTAACTATCTCTCTCCCGATGATCTCTGCACTCTGCTTGATTCTGAACTTACGTCGATCCTCAATAACCTTCTGCCTAGTCGACTTCGACGTTCACAGCGCTTGCGCCATGCTCCCTGGTTCGATTCTGACTGTAGTCTTTCTAAGCGTCGACTCCGTCACTCTTTTCGTATGTATAAACGTTTTCTTAAACGTTCTCCCAAGTCACTCCCTCCAAATCTTCGTGATTCCTACTTTTCTCAACGCCGTTCACATCTCATTCTTATACGTACTAAACGTACTCTCTTTTGGCGAAATCAACTCGAGTCATCTTCCAACTCTAAATCTCATTGGAAAATCTTAAACTCAATTCTTTCACGATCATCTACCCCTTGTAATATAAATCCTGATAAATTTTCTTCTTATCTACAAACTAAGCTATCTAATTTACTTTCCACTACTACCCATAGCCCCCTTGTACCCACTGTTATCTTTAAATACTTCCCTCCCAGAACTATTCCACCTTCTTCCCGTTTCGTCTGATGAAGTTTCTTCGGTTCTGCTGTCATTACCTAATAAAACCTCTCTTTCTGACCCAATTTCCACTCACTTGCTTAAAAATATTTGCTCCTTTATCTTACCCTTCGTAACCACATTGTTCAACTCGTCCATCCGTAGCCGTACATTTCCTTCTATCTGGAAATGCGCCACTGTTCGTCCTCTCATCAAAAAGCAATCTCTCGACTCCTCACTACCATATTCGTACCGTCCTATTTCACTTCTCCCAACCCTCTCTAAACTCCTTGAGCGTCTCGTTCTTAAGCAAGTTAATACATATCTCTATTCCTCTAACTTATTTCCTCCCTTTCAAGCCGCTTTTCGCTCTAATTACTCTACCGAAATTGCCTGTCTTAAAGTTTATAACGACTTACTCATATCGCGCGATCATAAATTATGTAGTGTCATAGTTTCTCTTGATCTATCGTCCGCTTTTGACATCGTCGATCACTCAATTCTTATCCATCGCCTTCGTCGTGATTATGGCTTCTCTTTACCCAGTGTATCATGGTTTTCTTCATATCTATCAAACCGTACATTTCGCGTCTATTTTAACTCTTCTCTCTCCCATCCTTCGTCCATTCCGTCCGGTGTTCCACAAGGCTCCGTATTAGGCCCTATACTTTTCTCTCTTCTTCTTGGTGATTTGTCTTCGATTTCTCATAAATTTAACTTCCATGTTATGCAATATGCTGATGACATTCTCATCTATGCTCACGCACCTGTTTATCGTATTGACGATCTTAGTGTCTCCGCTTCGGACTGTCTTGTCTCAATTTCCAATCATCTTTCTTCCCTTCGCCTTTCTCTGAATCCTGATAAATCCAAAATTATGTGGATCCTACCTCGATGCCTCGGCTTCGAACCTCCCTCCGTATCATTAAATTCTACAATTCTTCCTATCGTTGATAATCTCGTTTTCCTAGGCTTCCATTTTGACAACCGACTTTCACTTAAACCTTTCGTTAGAGATAAAGTACGATCATCTACGTTGATACTTCGCAACCTCCGTCAAGTTCGTAGATTGATCGATTTCCCTTCTTGTATGACTCTCATATCTTCTCTCCTTTTTTCTAGACTCGATTACTGTCTTAGTCTATTTTCCAACTCGCCTAAATCCACTCTTCTTCCTTTACAACGCATCATCAACGCTGCCGTCCGAGTTCTCATCTGTCTTCGTCGTTTTGATCATACATCCTACCATCTTGCTTCTCTCGATTTGCCTACAATTTATTGTCGTGTTCAAATTCGTCTTCTTATCGTTGCTTTCCGCCTTGTAACTTTTCATACCCCTTCATTTCTCAACCTTCCTTTTCTTGATAATTCTCGTCCTGTTTACTGTTCATTGCGTTCCTGTAATTCCCTTCTTTTACATGTCCCAAACTACTCTACCTCCTTTGGACTCCGCTCCTTCCTAGTAGCTGCTCCTCTATCGTGGAATCATCTGCCCATTTATATACCCCAATCAACTTCCCTGCCGTGCTTCAAACGACAAATCCGATCCCATTTAAACAATTTATCTGCTTGACTTTTTCATTTTTGTTTGTGGACTTGTAAGCGTACAGCTTGTACGCATTTGCCACATTAAATAAATTTGTAAAATTTAAAATTTAAAAAATTTTTTTATTATTAATTAAATTTTTATTATTTAACTATTTAACTTTTATTTTGCATTATTTTAATTTGCAATATAAAATACGTAGACTCAGTTAGCGTTTATAATTATTGGTGGACGCATTATGCCAAAACTTTGTAGTCTTACTCGATGTCACAGTCCCTCCTTGTATTCGTCTTATTATCTTTGGCGGTCGACTTCTAAAAAAAGGATTTATTTTAACGTAGCAAATGCGTGCCAGCGCACGCTTACATGACCACAACAAAACAAAACTGTGAATCAGGTGTCGAGAAGGTGTGAACGGAGGAGGTGTTTGAATGTGATAAAGGAGGGAGCGCGGCGGACGTCGAGAGGGAGTTGATTCCAGGCGAGTGAGGCGGCGACGAGGAAGGATCGGAGACCGTAGTTGTTGGAGTAATTAGGAACGTGGAAGTAAGAGGGTATGACAGGAACGAAGCGATAGCGAGGTGGGGCGAGTATCGTCTAAGAAAGGAAGGTTGATGAACGATGGGGAGCCGACAGCGATGAGACGAAAAGTAACGAGAAGGCGGAGTTTGATGCGGATGTGGATGGTGGGCCAGGAGAGTTGGACAAAATATGTGGATGTGTGGTCGAAGCGACGGAGACGAAAGAGCACTCGAACGGCGGAGTTGATCATGTGTTGTAGGGGTAGGATGATGGATTTTGGAGAATTGGCGTAAAGGCTAAGGCAGTAATCGATTTTAGGGAAAAGAAGCGATGAAAGAAGATACATACATAAACGGAAGTCGATAAGGGGCGAATACGGCCGATGTCACGGAGAATTAAGTTATATGAGCGGACCTTGTCACGGACGAAGGGTTTAAGAGAAAGATGATCATCGAAATGGAAGCCTAAGAAAGTGAGAAAGTGACTTCTGGCCTTAAGAAAGAAATGTGGTGGATTACTGTGGACTCAGTGGTGGGCTCTCAAGCGAGTTCACAGTACCGCCGATTGACAAATCGGCTAATGCTCTAAGGAGCAATGCAGAATGTATACTGGAGTCGATCGTTGCTGCGTCCACAGCCCGGACAGATATTAACAACTGAGAATTAGATAGCATTGGTGAGGGATTGCAAATGCCGTCGTCTGATCGAGGACTACCCGTAACATTTTGGGTGACGACAAAACCCCCGCTGACGAAGACATCGCCGATATTTCAATACTGAACAGCAACGGGAAAAAGTTGAAATAAAAAATATTAAAATTTTCAAGAATCTGAAACTATAAATTTCAAGATTTCAAGAATCTGAAACTATAAAATATATTTTAAAGCGTGATTTTTTAGCATGATTGTTTAAAAACTAAAATACTGATTTATATTTATATAAAGCTAGAATTTAAAATTATTATATAGACAACACCGTTAGTCGAAGACTCTTTACAAGTTGCATCACAGGAAATCAAAGTAAAACTTCACAGATCGCAATTGATTATTTTGGCTAAATCTTTATCCAACTCCAGCTTGAACGCATGAATATTACGAGAGTTAACAGTCGTATCGGAAAATTGATTTCATACCGATACAACTCTCTGTGCAAAAAGTGAGATACGGATGTGATATAGGCGTAGTGTTCCAAGCATTAAGGAATGTCCGCGTAGTGAGGGCTGATCACGCAATCTTAACAAGTGACGCAATAGGTGATTCTTAGTATGTAAAATATGCCATACGAGGCACATATCAACACGAATTCGCATGAAACTAAGACTATGTATTTTTAGATACCAAAGTCTCTTTATTTCCAAATGTCTGACAGTACGGACTAATCTCGTGACGGAGCGATAAACATTTTCTAGGCGATTACATTCTTCCTTAGTAATAGGGTAACAGCAAGTGAAGCATATAAAAGTATACTTAGAATCAAAGCGTTAAATGGTCCTAAAACAAGATATATCAACGTTAAGAAGCGACCAGCGGATAAGACTAACGACTCGTCTGACCTGTGAGCACAATAAGTCGGTATGCATGCGAGTGCTTAAATTTGGTCGTACCCAAACACCAATATGCTCTAATGAGTCAGTTATTAATATGGCTGCACCATCAAGGTGGTAAACTCTATGTTGATTATGTTTCGATCGAGAGATATACATGGAAGCAAATTTTTTATTATTGAGCTGGAGACCATTGGAAACCGACCATGAATATACAGTATCAATATCAGCTTGGAGTAATTGGATATGTTTATTTGACTCAAATGGACGCCAAATCTTCAGGGCATCTGCGTAAAGCAAGCCTCGAGATTTTACACGAGGAAGCATATCATTCATGTATATGCTGAACAGTGTGGGCCTATTACAGACCCTTGAGGGACGCCACAATTCAAAAGAAAACGATTAGACAAAGTGGAATTTACCCTAATATAACAGTATATGTTAAAAAGATACTCATTGATCTACCTTATACTATGCTAGTCAAATAGAAAAAAATCCCGGTAAACGCAGGTAGAAACTGCGTTTACCGGGATAGATCCATTTGGAACTTTATAAAATCTGTCAAATTGCAATACATTTTCCAATTGCTTTAAACGTTCAACCAAAACATTGATTTGCTTCGCCGCACAAAATCCGCAATAGAATGGTGGCCCGTCACCAGTATCATCACCCAAATCACAAATTTGTGTTACCGATGTCCAAATTTGACAACCGCTAGTTGAACATTCCACTTGTACATTCTCGAATTTCATGTTGTTATCTGTATCCCTTGAGTTTGCTTGCCTACCTCTTGATACATTTTTCTTGGCACATATTGTCAGGAGAAAGTTGTTGATGTTTATGTTTCGTAGTTCTCGTCTCGAATATTATCGTTTTGTTGTCGTTGAAGAGACGCGCGAGCGGAGCAAGCGCGTTGGTAATATTAATTTTATACAAATATGTAAGTATTAATTTTAGAAGATTTTATACAATGAATATTTAAAAAGTTTGAGATAAATTAAAAAGTTTGAGATCGATTAACATACAATGCTATCTGGATCAATTTAAAGTATTGCAATTTGTACAAACTTGATAGATACAATTGTGTATTTTGTTGTGAATTTTATCTCTCAAAACTTTTTCTTATCAAATATTCATACATAACTACATACAATCTAACAAACTTGTAAGCCAAACGCGAAAGAATGACGAATGCCGTTTCGTCATCACAATGACTCATCAGTGCCAGATCCCTCCCACTACTGGATGCAGAGGAGGACTGGCAGACGGCAATCAATGAATGAATCAATGTGAATGATGTACTAGAAAATTTTCTAGTAACATCATAGAGTACTAAATCAGTACTACAGCTTCACCAAAAAGGATCATTAGCAAAAGCACCGGCAAATGCCAGCGCAGGTCTCTTGAATATCGGCTAACTTTTATTTAAGGATTGTGAGACTATTCCGCGTGAATTTCTTGTAAAACATGTAAACCAGACGCGAAAGAATGACGAACGCCGTTTCGTCATCACAATGACTCACCAGTAAGAGATCCCTCCCACTACTGGATGCAGAAGAGGACTAGCAGACGGCAATCAATGATTGAATCAATGTGAATGATGTACTAGAAAATTTTCTAGTAACATCATAGAGTACTAAATCAGTACTACAGCTTCACCAAAAAGGATCATTAGCAAAAGCACTGGAAAATGCCAGCGCAGTCCTCCTCTGCATTTAGTAGTGGGAGGGATCTGGCACTGATGAGTCATTGTGATGACGAAACGGCATTCGTCATTCTTTCGCGTCTGGCTTACATGTTTTACAAGAAATTCACGCGGAATGGTCTCACTCTCCTTAAATCTAATAAACATACAAAAATGGCAAAGACAAATAAGACGAGAGCTAAGAAACAAACCCACAATAATAGCGCTAAGTTAGTTCTGATTCAATGAACGCTGATCCTGCCTATGAGGTTGCGTGTCAACAACATGAGGTTGCGTGTAGTAAATCTGGATGCGATGTATGGACAACCGTCGCAGTGCCGTCAAGTCGATCTAAGCACATATTGTCAAAGGAATTTCTCTGTGGATTCTGTGCTTCCGAATTACTACAGTTGGCCACAAATTGCAATCATTCTGAGCAAACTTCAACCGTCATTGTGGATGAGTCACATGCTGACCAGCTATTAGTCTCTGGTACCTGTAATAGAAACAGTCATATGACGAAATCGTGTCAAGGTACCAGCAGTCGCTTGTTTAGCAATATCATTCATTCGAACGATACAAATTATCAAATAAAACCATTATCACTATGCGATAATTATGAAGTCTCTGTCGAGTACAGCACGGACAACCCTGAGTTTCTTTCTGCGGAAAAGCAAATTAATCATGCGCCTTCGACATCAATATCTGAACTTCATATCTCCCTCTGTGGAAGCAAAATCGACTATCTAAACAGTACCCTAATGAATAATGTAGTATCTTTTACCAATTGTGATAAATCAATCTGTCTAAGCATACCAACATCGAATCATCCATGTTCCTCTTCGGGTTCAGATGCTAGCTCTTCTAATTTTCATAAGTCTAGATCAAAAATTGTTAACCGATCACTTTGTCTAATAATTGGAAATGTGATGGAGTCATCTTCATCGGACAACATTGAACGTGTACATCATGACATTAAAGCCATTGAAATTTTATTTTCGTATTTACTTCAGACATGCACCGACAACGAGAGAAATTCATTCAGGGTGATGAATATTTTTAGCTTGGGTAAAGGATAATATTGGAAACACGCGACTTTTAAAAGTTGTTTTGAATTCAGATGTGATGTGTTCCTTAGCTCTACGTAACGGGTTTCATCTAGCAGGGACCAACATCTTAATGAGAAAAGATCTCTTAGTGCGGCGCAGAATCTCTACACGTTTTTGGATCCATTCCAAACCTTCAGAAGTGAGCAAGGATGCTATTCGTCTACTCTGTGTCGCACCACCTATAAGCTCCCTCTAGATTTTTTATCCGAAAAATTATACCTCCGTTACTACGGGGTTGTTCCCGACGTAGTTCAGTCTACGAACATCTTCCCCAATTTACGCATACTTTATACAAACATACTTAGCATTTACCATAAATTAGATGAATTGACGGTGCGTTTGTCGAAGACGCGTTACGATATAATAGCTCTCACTGAGACCTGGCAAAGTATAGACATACTTAATTCTGAAATAAGTATTGAGGGATATGCTCGCATTCGTGGGGATAGACAATGACGCAGGGGTGGTGGTGTTGCTATTTATATAAGAGACTCATTATCTGTAAAAATAGTCGAATCTAGTAATTCTTTGTCTGAATGTGATTATTTGTGGGTATTTATTAACCAATGGATTAGGAACTTAACGTTCGGTATATTTTACCGATCCCCGTGTTCGTCAACTGCCTCTATTCAATCCCTTCTGCTTAGTCATGTAAAAATGTCTAAAGAGGGAGATTTGGTTATCGTAGGAGACTTTAATATGCCAAAAGTAAACTGGAAAGATTATGTTCCCATTAGTGGATGTGATCATGCTTCTTGTGAACTCTTAGAAGTTTTTAATACTTTAAACTTATTTCAGCATGTTCATGAGCATACGCGATATAGGAAGGATAAGTCTTCTTTGCTTGACATTTGTCTTACTGTCAAGGAGAATGCTATTGGGAATATTAAGTACGGTCCTCCAATCGGTTCAAGTGATCATGCTACCATCGATTTTCTTATTAACCTTGATATCAACGTATCTTCTAATTGTAATAAATTTCCGAATTTCAAAAAAGCCGATTATTCCACTATTATAACTCTTCTCTCAAATATTCAATGGCCCAATCCTTATATTTTAGGAATACAGCCAGCGTGGGACTTTTTCCGAAATACTTTACTCTCAATATTATTGGCACATATACCTGTATGCTCTATTCGAAAAAGATTGAAGCATCCTGTATGGGTGGATGCGTCCCTACGATCTCTTCTAGTAAAACAAGATCGCTCCTTCCTGGATTTCAAACGGGTTATTAGATCTTTCTCCTCATACAAGGTTATTAGAAATAGAGTCACTTCGATTAAACGAAGTAAACATCATACCTATATTACTAGCATGTGTAAGTCCTTTAATCAGAATTCTCGAATATATTTATTATTATAACATACAGAAGCAAATGAGCTACAAGCTCGTGTCGCTTACAAAACATGATAAAATAAAATAAAAAACCAACAAAAAAATTCAATCAAATAGTAGTTGCAAATTCCTTCTTTCGGCTTCGATGACTTTCTTGATAGCATCACTAGATATACTACTAGAGATATCAAGTACTTTAGTGCATTCCACCCGTTAATTACCCTGGTTGCAAATCGATGGTGAACATGAATTCTTGTAGTTGGCTTTATTAATTTCCACACATGCCCACGAGTTTCTCTCTATCATTCACGGATAATAAGCTAGAGAGACCGCCAAAGCCATCGAAAACAATTTTGACTGCAGTTGATAAATCAATGGCCGATCTGCGATATTTCAATGTGCCGACACGTAGAGATGTCAAACGTTCAGCATATCTCAAATTGGAGAAATTCGGAATCATTCGTGACCCTTTACGTAACAAGTTCTCAATGTCACGGGATTCTCTTAAAGTCTGTAGATAAGTTACAGGTAAACCGTATTCAAGGATGAAAGAATATAAGAGCAAAATAGTCGCTTGAACATTGATGGACTTATCCGATCAAAAGACTTGAAAAACATCCATAAAATACGATAGCCTCGATTACAAATATATCTAGTGTGGACATTAGTTTTTAAGCTACTGGTAATCATCACACCAAGATCTTTGAATTCACCCACTCGGCCTATCTGAATCGAACCTATCTGATAGGATGAGTTTAGTGAAGAACCAATGGACATATGCGCACATTTAGAGGGGTTAACCCTCAAACCATTTTCCGCTGACCATTTTTCTAGACATGTCAAATCATCTTGAAGGATCTTAATGTCCCTTCCGTCTCTAACAGGCCGCCATATCTTAACATCGTCAGCATACATTACGACATCAGAAAGAATTACAGATGGGAGATCATTGATATATACAATAAAAATAAGTGGGGAGATAACAGCACCCTGTGGAACGCCAGAATGAATAACGAATGAGGTGGACATATCTGCACCTACAGGTACTTTGAAAGAGCGTGAACTTAAGTAATTTGCAATCCAGGCGACATACATAGGACAAACACTAAGTGACCTCAATTTGTGAATGAGTTGATCATGCGGAACTGAATCAAAAGCATGAGAGAAATCCACAAAAAGTACATCAGATTGAACTCGTTCATCTAATGAAGACTACCATGCGTTGGAAGAAACCAAAAGATTACTTATTATTGATCGATTTGGTCTGAAACCGTGTTGTGAGTCAGTGAGTTTACCTTTGCTTTCCAAATCAGAGGATATGTTTTTGACTATTAGCTTTTCAAGCAACTTACAAATAATACATGTCAAGGCTACTGGGCGATAGTTCTTACACACTTGTCGATCTCCCATTTTATACACTGGAACTACAATGGACTCCTTTCAACGCGAAGGAATTCGAGATTGGAGAATAGAAAACTGAAACATACGGAAAGCATATAAATATATTTGAGGACCATCATTTGATCGGCTTCATAAATTTCCTCGTGTGAATTCTTTAATCCTAGATGCAGCACTGTACACTACAATCAGCGTAGGTGTACCTCATCAGCAGTGAGCCTACGCCTACCTTTCGTGTTTCGGTCCTTTAATGATCTGCTGAAATTTTCCTCAGCTGCCTTTTCGTAAAAACAAACGATACAGTTTGTAAGGAAAACATTTCCACTTGTGCAAACTGTACGTTGTATCCGTCTTTTTGTTACAAAAGACGGATACAACGTACAGTTTGCACAAGTGGAAATGTTTTCCTTACAAACTGTATCGTTTGTTTTTACGAAAAGGCAGCTGAGGAAAATTTCAGCAGATCATTAAAGGACCGAAACACGAAAGGTTGGCGTAGGCTCACTGCTGATGAGGTACACCTACGCTGATTGTAGTGTACAGTGCTGCATCTAGGATTAAAGAATTCACACGAGGAAATTTATGAAGCCGACCAAATGATGATACTCGCTCGTGTATGCAATTGTTTATTCTATATTTGAGGAGCAACTTTATTTAAAAGAATTGAGGGAAGTCCGTCCGGACCGGCAGCGATGTTCGGTTTTAATTTACAGAGAAGCTTTAAAACATCTCCAGCACAAAACGACAGATTAGATCGGTCGAATGCATCTGATCCCTTTTCTGATTCAGAACTACACAATGTCCGCGAAGAGCAATACATCGATGAGAACTCCTGGGCAAATAAGTTTGCCATGACACTTTTACACGTGACTTCGCCTTGAGAATCATCCCTCAACGATACTAGTAGAATATTCGAGCCCCTGATTTTGCGAATGTGAGAGAATAGAGCCTTGCCATCCATAGAACTTAGCTTTTCATCAAACTGACGACGCTTCATTCTCTCGAGAGCGGTAAATCTATTCCTAATTTGTTTAAAAGACTCATAAGATTGTTGTCCACAACGAAATGAAATCCACGCATGTTTACGTGCGCGTAAGTGATACCGAAGAAGCCCATCAAACGAAGGACAAACTTGCCTATGTGTTTTAAACTTGGGAGAATGCAATATCAGTAAGTTATAGAGTGTGCTCTCAAAAACATACCAAGCCTCGTCTATTCCGCATATATACAGATCTGGACATCTAACCAGATTCAATTTGTAGATAATTGCGTCGAAATCAGCCTTCCAGAAGTTCAGAGGCTTACCATGCATGGGACTGACCGACGTTACATTGCTTGCGCATTTAAATGAAAAAGACAGTACGCAATGATCGCTCATCCCCAGTGCAGAAAGATAATCTATGTGAGTAATATCAGACTTTAACGAAGACAAGACCACGTCTAGCTGGGCAGACGACTGGCTAGTGAAACGGGTTGCCTCACGTGCATGCTGATGCAGACCACTGTTGTGTAGAACACTCAATAAAACTGAGTCCGATGCAATGCGACTAGGAGATGAAAACCAGTCCCAATCTATTGAGGGAATATTCAGATCTCCTAAGATTAGGCATTTTTTCTGTTGACCACAGAGCTCAATAAGTTCTATTAAATCATCGCTACTTTGCCAAAGGAGGACGATAGAACACTAGCACATACATAGAATTGACCTGCTCAAGGCACAATTTGAGGTATAAAGCCTCAATCCCATTGGCATCACTAATCGTCTGCAAACACACTACATCAATACCTAAACTACAATATAGCAATACACCCCTCCCCTTCGACCAGATCGATCACAACGAAACAGGTTATATCCATCTATGGATAATAAGCTGCCAGGAACAAGGTCATAGAGCCAAGATTCACTAAGGGCAATGATATTTGGATGATGAGAAGTAGCTACGACCTTCAATTCATCCATCTTATTGAGAACGCTTCGAACGTTCGAATATATAACTTTGAGCCATTTGTTGTTTTTACGATATGGCGCATTGGGTCTTATCTTACAATTCTCAGAAAAGGTTTTCATAGCGGGGGTTATCTCAATCGTGGACGACGCCGAACTACCCGAAAATTTACAATATGCAGATCAGATTCTCCAGATTATATCCGAGCATTTAGCTCGGTCCGAGCAACATGCCAGAGACAACGCTCAGCGAAAGACATATCTGTCAACAATCGAAATGGGGACTGCCTCAGTTTATATCTGCGTTTTAACAACTCACGGACCACTGAGGATGTACGAAAGACAACTTTCATCAAACGAGAACGTTCTTCAAGATTGTTGCGACGGCCTATCCTAAATATTGCATAGGGCGAACTTCTGAAATATATGGATCTTCTGGAGAAATAATAACTCTCAATATTTTTTGGAATTGTTCAACATCATGGTCCACTCGAGTTTGAGCAACATCAGACGACGACTCGAGAACGTTCGTAATAATCAAACACCGATCTCGGGAAGATTCATTATTATTAATACAGGTCATTGAGAGATTAATATACACATTTGAGATAAATAACATACATCTGAGAGTGAATTACAATTAATAACATACAAAAAACATGCCAAGGGGAAAACCATCTAATACTCTGAAGTGTTGTGGATGCAACGGTCCCAACGCCAAATGCAAAGGATGCCGGTGTAAGAAGACAGGTTCACAGTGCACAAATTGTTCAGCCCCTAATTGCACGAATAATGCGGTTCAATATTTATCTAGTATTCGTAGTAATCAAGATCACCGCAATGATACTAGACACGTTTCACCTCTGATTCATCAAGCAGATTTTGCGCATCCTGATCCAACAATCAACAGCACAGTCATTCAACCTCAGACTGATCAACTAACAGAGCAAATTTTTCTTAACTGCGACAGAGCTGTTAAAATGCTGACTGCATATGCTTCTTCCAAGAATAGTAACAGTTATCGAAATGCAATCGATGCGATTTACAGCGAAGTAATATCGTGGCATCCTAATTTGTACAGCTTATTTAAATGCAATGCTGCAAACTCTTTTATTGACAAACTGAGTTCTCTCTATATGATCGCAAGTGATAATCCACTGAACATGTCATCTACTCTAAAGTCGATAGTTGTGCTACGCCAATTGGTACTTCAACAGACACGAAATTCTGGATGCAAATTAGTGAGATCAAACATTCAACGACGACTTAAGCTTTGGGCAGACCACGAACTACTAGACCTATATTCAGAAGCTCGTTATTTACAAAATGAATCTACACAATGTAAATCCCATTGTTCTACTGCAAAATGGACTGACAGGTTTTGTAGATTAATGCAGCAGGGCAAGATTGGAACAGCGATGCGAATACTTGAAAACCCTGAAGCTGAAATGAAGATTCTATCTTTGGGGGATTACATAGGTGGAATAACGGTGATGGAAAAACTTAAACAACTACATCCTAATTCAAGAGAAGTTTATTCAGACTCGATATTAAAAGGTCCCGTTCCTGGATCCGTCAATCATCATCCAATCAGGTTTCAATCTATTTCGGCAAGTAATATCATTTCCGCTGCACGTCGCACACAAGGATCTGCAGGCCCCTCAGGCATGGACGCACATAATTGGTGTATCATGCTAGAGTCATTTGGTCATAGTTCGATTAAATTAGCAGAATCTTTAGCTAGTTTAGCAGTCACAATCGCTACCTCATTACTGCCATCTGGCTTTCTCAATGCTTTTACGGCTAGTCGTCTCATTCCTCTTGACAAAAATCCTGGGGTTCGACCTATTGGAATCGGAAACGTCGAAAGGAGAATCATAGGTAAAGTTTTATGTGAGATTATACAAGAAGATTTACAATCAGTAGCAGGTCTTGAACAGCTATGTGCAGGTCAGCGTTGTGGGGTGGAAGCCGCAGTTCACTCAGTTGTTGAGCAATTTAGACAATCTCAATATGCTGCGATTCTGCAAGTAGATGCATCAAACGCATTCAACTGTATAAATAGAAATCTAGCGCTGAAAAATATAGAGTTTGTGTGCCCATCTATGTCAACACTTATGGAAAATCCCTACACTTACCCAAATTCATTGTGTGTCGATGGTGATATTATCTATGCGAAAGAAGGGTTCACACAAGGTGACCCACTCTCAATGTTTGCCTTTGCCGCAGCTTCTTTAGATTTCCTAATTGTAAAATGAAATCCCTCGAAGAACTCTCCAAACTCACCAACGCACGAATGGTCGCCGACGAACTACTCGAAAATTTCTTATCATTAGATCAGTCTCCAGCAAGATTAGACTGCAAGATTAGACTTGTCCAGCAAGATTAAACTTGCTGGATAAGAATGACCTGTGACTATTTAGTGGATCAGTTTGTCGTTGAGAGAATATCTGGCTGAAAACTTTTCTAGACTGTTCACTAAAAACTTTTCTAGACTGTTCACCCTCGATTGCAACCTGGTGTGGAATTTCGATACAATGAAAGTCTATGTCATTGTTATCTGATTGCTTCGTGAGAGAAGGTGAGGTAGGGTGTGTGGATCGTAACTTGCCAACGGAATTGACAGCTTCTTTGGTAATTAATATTTCCGACTCAGTTTCCATACCCAGACTAGACATGATTTTACTAATTGTAAAATTCGATATCATATCATCTGGGAGTATAAGGCTGGTGTTTTTTGTATCTCTCATGTTCCCATCATAGGTATGATTAGACACAATATCCTGACTTGGCATAGTTTGACAATCTTCACTCGATAGATCATTCGTCTGAGTTACATCTTTAAGTGCTGCACACCTCCAACCGACGGAGTGAACATCATTGGATTCTCTGGACGTATCAGCAACAAATATGATATTGGAATTATTCGGTGATCCTTGAGATATTTCGCAATAAAATCGAAGCGCTGCAATATTCACAAATAAATTTCTTATCACACATAGCCGATTGATCGGACTCCTGAATTGAGACGGTTGTCCAGACATCACAACCCAAGAAGTCACAACAAACTTGTTGTGTACTTCAGAGGATTTTTTGTCTTTTTCATTGTCGTGCCTGTCTTCTCTTGTCTTCGTTTACGAGATTTTGATCCCATTTGTAGGTCGTTTGTTTGAATTTTGTGTGTTTAAGCTGCAAATATTTTTTTTGTAAATATTTTTCTCTCTTGAGAGTAAGCTGATTGAAATCAAACGACAAATAAATGTTTCACCACTGCGTAATTTCCAAGCTCAAAACTTACAATCTTCCAGGCTTTGTAATTAGTGTAACAATGTATTTGCTTTAGATCTCAACTTTTTGTAATGTTTACAAATTGTAATTAGCTAGAACACTTATAAATTTTCTTTATTCGTGGTCAGAGATATTCTCAATGGGATTCGTTTAGCTTAATAAACTCCGAGGGAAATTTTATCAATAATGCGAGCGAAATTACAGAAGCATTTGCAGATCACTATGAACTTCCTAGCGTATCGAGTCCTTCAAATGATAGCGATCAGTTACATTCATCTGATATTATATATCACCCTATATTATCCAGTATTAAATTCTCTGTTCTAGATGTATTCGATGAGCTTAGAAAATCAAAACCTTTGTCCATTAGTGGTCCTGATAATATATCATCGATCGTATTGCGAGAGGCTGCATCAGCACTATGCTTTCCGCTTTGGCTTATTTACCGTTAATATATAATATAATACAAATTTATTTAATGTGGCAAATGCGTACAAGCTGTACGCTTACAAATCCACAAACAAAAATGAAAAAGTCAAACAAATAAATTGTTTAAATGGGATCGAATTTGTCGTTTGAAGCACTGCAGGGAAGTTGATTGGCGTATATGAATGGGCAGATGGTTCCACGATAGAGGAGCAGCCACCAGGAAGGAGCGGAGTCCAAAGGAGGTAGAGTAGTTTGGGACATGTAAAAGAAGGGAATTACAGGAACGCAAGGAACAGTAAACAAGACGAGAATTATCAAGAAAAGGAAGGTTGAGAAATGAAAGGGTATGAAAAGTTACAAGGCGGAAAGCAACGATAAGAAGACGAATTTGAACACGACAATAAATTGTAGGCAAATCGAGAGAAGCAAGATGGTAGGATGTATGATCAAAACGACGAAGACGGAGGACAATTCGAACAGCTGCGTTGACGATGCGTTGTAGGGGAAGAAGAGTGAATTTAGGTTAGTTGGAAAATAGACTAAGACAATAATCGAGTCTAGAAAAAGGGAGAGAATATATGAGGTCATACAAGAAGGGAAATCGATCAATCTACGAACTTGACGGAGGTTGCGAAGTATCAAGGTAGATGAGCGTACTTTATCTCTAACGAAAGGTTTAAGTGAAAGTCGGTTGTCAAAATGGAAGCCTAGGAAAACGAGATTATCAACGATTGGAAGAATTATAGAATTTAATGATACGGAGGGAGGTTCGAAGCCGAGGCGTCGAGGTAGGATCCACATAATTTTGGATTTATTAGGATTCAGAGCAAGGCGAAGGGAAGAAAGATGATTGGAAATTGAGACAAGACAGTCGGAAGCAAAAACACTAATATCGTGAATACGTTAAACAGGTGCATGAGCATAGATGAGAATGTCATCAGCATATTGCATAACATGGAAGTTAAATTTATGAGAAATCGAAGACAAATCACCGAGAAGAAGAGAGAAAAGTATAGGGCCTAACACGGAGCCTTGTGGAACACCGGACGGAATGGACGAAGGATGGGACAGAGAAGAGTTAGAATAGACGCGAAATGTACGGTTTGATAGATATGAAGAAAACCATGATACACTGGGTAAAGAGAAGCCATAATCACGACGAAGGCGATGGATAAGAATCGAGTGATCGACGATGTCAAAAGCGGACGATAGATCAAGAGAAACTATGACACTACATAATTTATAATCGCGCGATATGAGTAAGTTGCTCTATAGATTCAGGAATTTTACCTTTTGACTGGAAAAAAGCCACCATTATGCCCATTTTAAGAAAGGTTCAAGATCTGCTGCTGGGAATTATAGACCACCAGTGAGCTTGACTTGTTAACATGCAAGATTCTGGAAAAGCTAATTTTGCGCTCTCTGACATCATACATAGAAAAAATATTGTATTCTAAATGTTCATCAACATGATTTCCGACATGGGTGGTCCACTACTACTAATTTTGTTAGTGCACGGGCTAGCTGGTGTGATTCCTTGAAAGTTGGACACGGAGTTGATATTCTGTTTTTCGATTTATCAAAGGCCTTCAATAGGGTTAATCACACCATTTTAATTAGTAAATTATTTGATGTGGGCATTAGAGGTAGTATCCTTCGATGGTTAAATTGTTTCCTCCAAGATAGGTTATTTGCGGTGAAAGTTAAAAACACTTTATCACGTTGGCGAACAATGTCGAGTGGCGTACCTCAAGGTTCAGTCATAAGTCCTACTCTGTTCAACATATGTGTCAATGGCATATGTCATGTCAATTGCTCATTTTCGATGTACGCCGATGATATCAAAATTTGGAATGGTATTCAGGATCCTTCAGATCATAACGGGCTTCAGAAGGACATAGATTTCATACACTCGTGGTGCAACTCAATGATCTTACTATTAACATAGAAAAGACCTATTACATGCATTTAGGTCAGTTGATGTATTCTGGCTAGTACACTTTAGGCGGTGCTACCATTAAGAATGTTGATCAAGTCAATGATCTCGGTATTATATTATCTAATAATCTGTCATCGGGTCATCATGTAAGATATATTGTAAGCAAATGTCAACGCATCCTAGGGCTACTACGAAGAACGCTAGGTTCAATATATGTGGACTTATTTAGGGTGATGTTCTCCTCGACTGTCCTTTCTCATATGATATATGCTTCATCAGCAGTCTTTCCGCAATCTAAGAGTTATTTGCGTTTACTTGAGGACATTCTCCGTAAAGCTAGCCATATAGTTTCTTTTATTCGAGATATCCCTACCCTCAGAGACTAGACGTTCTAGGCATATGCAATGTTGAGAAGTCCTTAATTAAAGCAGATTTGATGTTGGTGTAGAGGACACTGCACTCTTCTAAGCACGTTTTAAAACCTCTATTTACACTTTCTGCTAATAAAAATCTACGAGGACACACGCTTAAACTGGTACACAAACTGGGACCGAAGCGGAAACGAGGGGACATAAGACATCAAATTGTCAAACATTGGAATAAATTACTATCTACTGTTGTTGAGCCCACACATGTATCAGAATTGAAAAATTATCTTCGTGCTGAATTCCGCCTTGAATCCTGACTTGTTTCAGCTATTTTGTTGACTATTTTTTATTTCTCTCTTTTTACTGTGATGTCCCTGTTTTGAGCTTTGCTCTTCTGGCGGTCAATGAATAATAACAAGACAATTTTTTAATCGGTGTCCTAATGTTATAGAATATTAGAAAGAACCTTTTTATAGTCCTAATGATATAGAATATTAGAAGGAACGCTCATAAGTCCGATATTATCGGTGCTATTAAAAAATACTGTTTGTTTACAACAAATCGTGTTTATAACTTAAGATATCTACCAATTACAATAACTGTTTCCTAGCAGGTTTTGACTTGAACTCTAGAGATTTTGATAGTCTGAATAAACTTTGTTATTTGAACCACGGGTAAAAACGTTTTTATCGGTAGATCCACTGCATATCAACTATTTTTTCATAGAGTAACTTTTGATTTCAACCATTGTCGCGTCATTAAAACAATAAAGTTACATGAGCTGTAAATATTCGAACAATAAAAAATAAAAATCAACTTTTATGAAATGATTAATAAATAATATACAATGTATTCTGCTTTCCGCTCTAATCGGGGTCCCACAAGGTTCAGTCCTAGGTACCCTGCTTTTCTCTCTTCTGCTTGGCGACCTCTCTCCGTTTATCAAACCTTACTCCTTTAATGTCATGTAATACGCCGATGACATCCTCATATATGCTCATGCACCCGCACATCAAATACACAATATCGGCATATCTGCCTCCAATTGTCTTTCTTCTATCTACAAACGTCTCTCCAATCTCCATCTCGTTCTAAACTCCGACAAGTCCAAAATAATGTGGATCCTCCCCCGTAAACCAAACATATCTCATCTCACTGTATCTTTTGACTCATCGATCATCCCCATAGTACACAATCTCACTTTCTTAGGCTTCCATTTCGATGATCATCTTTCCCTTAAACCCTTCGTCCGTGACAAGGTCCGCTCGTCTAACTTAATTCTCCGTGACATCCGCCGTATCCGCCCCCTTATCGACTTCCGTTCTTGTATGTCTCTTCTTTCATCGTTTCTTTTTTCCTAAAATCGATTACTACCTTAGCTTTTTCGTTAATTCTCAAAAATCCATTCTCCTACCACTACAACGCATAATCAACTCCGCCGTTCGAGTGCTCTTTCGTCTCCGTCGCTTCGACCACAAATCCACATATTTTGCCCAACTCTCCTGGTCCACCATCTACATCCGCATCAAACTTCGCCTTCTCCTAGTAACTTTTCGTCTCATCGCTGTCGGCTCCCCGTCGTTTATCAACCTTCCTTAGACGACACTCGCCCCATATCGCTATCGCTGCGTTCCCGTCATACCCTCTTACTCCACGTTCGTAATTACTCCAACAACTATGTTCTCCGATCCTTCTTCGTCGCCGCCTCACTCGCCTGGAATCAACTCCCTCTCCACGTCCGCCGCGCTCCCTCCTTTATCACATTCAAACACCTCCTCCGTTCACACCTTCTCGACACATGATTCACAGTCTTGTTTTTGTTGTGGTCATGTAAGCGTGCGCTGGCACGCTTTTTCCACGTTAAAAATTTTTTTATGCTAATGATGTATTTCCTTTGATTATTTAATGTACCTTATTCTAATACAAAGCATATTGCTTATTATCCATTCTTTTCCGATTAATATTTTAAATTTACTTTTTTGTTGATTTGTATATTGTAAATTGAATATAAGATTTATAAGATTTTGTTCGCTTATTCAATAAAAATTGTTATAGTTAAATACCCTAACAATTTAAATAACTTAGGTATTTAAATTGTACAATTTAAATTTATATGGTGGCAGGGTACTGACCCTGCCACCATATACACTTCCCATTCCATGTCATCTTCACTCCCCGACACCCCACGTCCCGTCCTTCCTGTCTCGTTTCTAAATAACTTGCATCCATCAATCAAAATCACCTCCACCAATCTCCACTATCCTTCCACTCATAACCTTTCCTCACATCGCTTGCCACCCTCTTTAGTATCATTATCCTCTATGTCTCCCGTCATCAAATCAAATCCCTCCAAATCATCAACTGCCAGCTCTTCTATCGTGATCTCACCTACTCACGTCAGTCGTCCTCCTTTACGGAAGCGCTTTGCTTCTCGCGATCGTTGCGTCATTGTTACTAATATCACGCCTTCTAACTCCTTATCTCCACAAGCACGTCTGGACCACGATGTTTCCGCCTTCAGATCCATCCTCTCGTCTATTGTTCCTGCGGATAAACCATCTTTTTTCAAGGATATTTCTCCTGTCGCATTCATCCGGCTAAACAAATCTTCTCAATCTAATCCTTCCCAGCCCCCTCTCCTAAAAATTGTTTTCAAGCATCGCTCTCACGCGTCTTCTGTCCTCTCTCAACGATTCAAACTCATGTCATCTTCAACCACTCGAATTTTCCCCGATCGCGCCCTTTCCGAAATCGCTCAAATCTCTTCAGCCCGCATCGAAAAACGCCCTCGCGAGGAAAACGGCGAAACATCACTCGCCATCCGAAACATAGACGGAAATTTTCAAGTTGTCCACACCCGTCCAAAAATTCGATGGCGCTCCATCTCTCCTATGTGTCTTCTCCACTAGTCTCTTTCGCCACAGCACACGGTTTCCGCCTCGGTCTCCTCAACACTAGATCTATTCTCAATAAATTTGATCTTATCCTCAACCTATTCACCAAGCAATCCATCGATCTCTTCTGCCTCACCGAATCCTGGCACTCAGATTCCGACGACCTTTCCATTCAACGTATGCTCTCTGCCGGTTGCTCCTTAGTCGAATCCGCCCGCCCCCTCAGCTCATGCCCTTCTAAATCCTCTAATCATGGCGGCATCGTCGCATTCGCGCGTCACCCAGCGTCTCTTCGCAAAATCAATACCCCTTTCAGTCCTTGCTCTTTTGAATTGCTCACTTGTCGTTATTCTAACCCGATCACTCTAGATCTCGCCATTGTATACCGTCCTGGTTCATCAGCTCCTACAGCCTTATTTTTTACCGAACTCGCTGACCTCCTTTCTCATTGTTCTTTGTCCTCAATCCCTTCACTCGTTCTAGGCGACTTCAATATCCGCCTAGACCGCCCCTCTTCCACAGATTCCATCCGCTTCATCAACATTCTATCCAACTACAATTACAAACTAATCTCCACTGCCCCCACACATATACTTGGCGGGGCACTCGACATCATCGCTGTCCCCGATCATTTTGCTGCCTACACCTCACTGTCCATCTCTGATCCTGGTCTATCCGATCACTTTCTTATCACCCTTGATCTCGCTCGCAACCACACCCCTCCTCACACACCTACAATCCTACGTCGCCCTTGGAGAAATCTTGACATCTCCCTTCTCCGCTCTGCCTTACTCAAATCGTCTCTATCATTACCCACAATAACATATTCATCTCCTCACGATCTCGCCTTTCTTTTCGACTCTGAACTCACATCCACTCTCGATATTCTCTTGCCCTTCAAGTCTCACCCACACCGTCGCTTGCACCGTGCCCCATGGTTTGACATCCAATGCCTACTCTCAAAGCGTCGACTCCGCCATGCTTTTCGAGTCTATCACCGCTCTCTCAGACGCGATTTCCGCTCGATCACTCCGTCTTTCCGTGATTCCTATCTTGCTCTTCGCCGGTCTCATCTCAACCTACTACGTACCAAATGCAACTCCTTCTGGCAGCATAAAATCATCACTTCATTCAACTCTAAGACTCTCTGGCATACTTTTAACTCAATCCTGGCTCGTTCCTCTACGCCTTGCAACATCAATGCTAATGATTATTCGTCATTTCTCCAGACTAAAGTATCCACGCTGCTCTCTCACACCCCGGTCTCCATCCTATCCCACTCTGCCCAGTCTACTCTCATCCTTCCGGAACTCTTTCATCTTCTCCCTGTATCACCTACAGAAGTATCATCTGTCCTCATGTCCTTGCCCAACAAAACCTCACCTGCCGATCCCCTGCCTACCCACATATTAAAATCTATATGCTCATCGATATCCCCATTTCTCACAACCTTGTTTAACTCGTCCATCCGCAGTCGTATCTTCCCTTCACACTGGAAATCCGCAATCGTTCGTCCCCTCCTTAAGAAACAATCGCTCGACCCCTCCCTTCCTTCTAGCTATCGCCCCATTTCACTACTCCCTACTCTTTCTAAGCTCTTAGAACGCCTCATCTTAATACAAATCAACGCTTATCTCTCCTCATCCAATCTGTACCCTCCTTTCCAATCCGCTTTCCGCTCTAATCACTCGACAGAAATCGCATGCATAAAAGTGTACAACGACTTACTCATTTCTCGAGACAAGGCTCTATATAGTGTTCTCATCTCTCTCGACCTCTCCTCCGCATTCGACATTGTCGACCACTCCGTCCTCCTTTCTCGCCTTCGTTATGATTACGGCTTTTCTTCCTCCTCCGTAGCTTGGTTCGCCTCATATCTATCCGACCGTTCCTTTCGCGTCTGTTCTAATTCATCATCCTCCCCTCCCATCCCTATTTTTTGCGGGGTTCCACAAGGTTCAGTCCTAGGTCCCCTGCTTTTCTCTCTTTTGCTTGGCGATCTCTCTCCATTTATCAAACCTTACTCCTTTAAGGTCATGCAATACGCCGATGACATTCTAATCTATGCTCATGCACCCGCACATCGCATACACGATATCGGCATTTCTGCCTTCAACTGTCTTTCTTCTATCTACAAACGTCTCTCCAATCTCCATCTCGTTCTAAACGCAGAAAAGTCCAAAATAATGTGGATTCTTCCCCGTAAACCAAACATATCTCCTCCCATTGTATCTTTTGCCTCATCGATCATCCCTATAGTCCACAATCTCACTTTCTTAGGCTTCCATTTCGATGATCACCTTTCCCTTAAACCCTTCGTTCGTGACAAGGTCCGCTCGTCTAACTTAATTCTTCGTGACATCCGCCGTATCCGCCCCCTTATCGACTTCCGTTCTTGTATGTCTCTTCTTTCATCGCTTCTTTTCCTTAAAATCGATTACTGACTTTGCCTTTTCGCCAATTCTCCAAAATCCATCATCCTACCCCTACAACGAATAATCAACACCGCCGTTCGAGTGCTCTTTCGTCTCCGTCGCTTCGACCACACATCCACATATTTTTCCCAACTCTCCTGGCCCACCATCCACATCCGCATCAAACTCCGCCTTCTTCTCGTTACTTTTCGTCTCATCGCTGTCGGCTCCCCATCGTTCATCAACCTTCCTTAGACGATACTCGCCCCACCTCGCTATCGCTTCGTTCCTGTCATACCCTCTTACTCCACGTTCCTAATTACTCCAACAACTACGGTCTCCGATCCTTCCTCGTCGCCGCCTCACTCGCCTGGAATCAACTCCCTCTCGACGTCCGCCGCGCCCCCTCCTTTATCACATTCAAACACCTCCTCCGTTCACACCTCGACACCTGATTCACAGTCTTGTTTTTGTTGTGGTCATGTAAGCGTGCGCTGGCACGCTTTTTCCACGTTAAAATAAATCCTTTTTTTAATACAAATCATATTGTCTATTATCCATCCTTTTTTCTTTTTCTGCGTATAATAGCACGAATACGATGTACTCGAATACGATGTATTTTATACTCTATATAGTATTTTATTCTATATATAAATTAAAAATAAAAATAAATAATTATATACGATTTTATATAATTTATATTTATATAAAAACGGAATTTAAAATTAAAAATCAACTTTTACGAAATGATTAATAAATAATATACATTATTATTTATAATGTATATTATATATACATTATATTAGTATAACATACAAGAATATATCTATGCAGGGTTTTTGTCTGCTCACCGTAAAATCAATTTTATGTCAGCAAAATCTTAATCCAAATACAGGATATTGAAATTACAATCTGTGCAAAGCTATGGAATTAGCGTTTTCTTGAAATGCACTCTATTTGATACGTTGATGATATTCTCTGGAACTTTGTTCCAAAGCCTCACTGCTCGATGAGAAAGGCGATATAGTCTTCCGAGTTTGCCGTGATGCAGAAATCTAGGGAATAGGGAATGAATGAATAATAAGGAATAAATTTGATAATTTAGCATTTTACGAATTGATTAAAATATCCGTTAGAATGCTTAAATATATCCTTGTTAGAATAAAGATGAAAAGTCTTTTGGAGGAACTGCCGTGTTATCAAATTTGGTCTTGATGGCACCTCAAAAAAATTCACTAAACCACCTCTATTGGATTAGTGGGTAAGTTGTTTTCACTAGGACATTCTGTGATTCAGACATAAAGACAATAAAAACGTAAATACAAAATAATTTTTGTCATTTTTTAATAAGGAAAGCTAATGGTTTTATTCATTGCTGCCTAATTAATATCAGTAGTTTCTTGTTTATATGCAACGATTCCCTTTAGGGTCGTTTGTCCTTTGTGGTCGAACTGCAGGTCAACCATATTACATATCAATCACGCTTTTTTGAGCTGGCTTTTTAAGAAAACACGTTTCTCGTACAACACGCATTCAAGATAACCTAATAGCTATCTCCACACGTTACATAATAGCCTATTTACAAGACACTGCATTTGTACTGAAAAAAATCGTGTTGTGCATTGTCTCAGATGACGGTGTCGTCAGAAATTCCGGTCCTACTAACAAGTTTATACTGCCTACACATCTCCCTCTTATTGTGTTGCTATTCGCTTAATGCGATAAGCCTACCATCGTAACTGTCTCTATTGACTGTGTCGAAACAAAAAATATAATAAAAAATCAGCGAAGCTTTTTTTCTAATAATTTGTTAGAGGAATTCGGAAGTAACACAAGACAGAAAAGTCAGCAAGAATAGGCATGTTCAACATAAGTTGTTTGTGAAAATGGTTTACTTCAAATGTTGCGGGTGCAACAAGGGCATTGGCGACAGCTGCACGAAAGATAAAAAACGACTCAAAGGTTAGTTTCGTCGTGTATGCAAAATTAATTTTTTTAATCAAACTAAATTAATCCTTATTTGTAATGCGTAAGTATGAAATACAAGTAAGAAAAACTGCTTTGGTTCAAAAACTGGACATTAAATTTATAATAATTTGGCAGCAATTATTAAACGAAAACGTCCACTTTCATAATTAAAGTTGAAGTTTTTTCTACTTTGAAAGTTTTAATCTTTCAAAAATGTGTGTGATTTTAATTTTAATTTTTAATTGATTTTTAATTTTTAATTTTTTAGCGTCTTTTGATTTAAGCATCTTTCTCTAGGATCAAAAGGATTTTATATCTAAATTCGAAAACATTCACGTTCATAATCATTATCTTATATTTCATAATCTTATATCTTATACCTCATAATCTTATAATCGTCATCCTTGATCTCAATTCCAACCACTCCCTGCTTCACACACCTACCATCCCACGTCGCCCATGGATAAATATTGACCTCCCCCTTCTCTACTCCGCCTTTAATCATTAAAATAATGAATCATTAAATCATTAAAATTCATTATTAAATCATTAACTAATGAGCAACGTTATATAGTAGAATTTTTTCCACCATGTCGTTTACGTGCACACAAATTACTTCAGAGTTAGGAAAGACTATAAAATTTTATAATTTGAAAAATTTTCTTTAATTTAAACTTTAAATTAATAAATAATTATGCTGATGTTCCCAATGTTTTGAACAAAACCATCATTAGTGTTAAAAAAGAAATCAATGAAGAGGGTGTGGTTGTATTTAAGGCTGATAAACAGAACAAGTTATTATTATATACAGAGCTTTGACCGAGAAGGCCGTTTTGCCCGCTCATCGTACATTACAACACATTAAACAAACATATCAATTTTAACCAAACCAAGGATAAGAACTTCCAATGTTGCTATGATCAGCGTGTCTTATCAAAGTGTTGACGATGGTTTTGAATTGGCTCAATGATGACGCAGTCATGATGTCGTGAGGCAATGCGTTCCACAACTTTCTCACTCTGCGTGACAATCGAGATACCATTGTCGACCTTCCAATTTGTCTTGCGCGTAACGCGAGAGAATGACCCCTGCGACTTTGTCGGACATTCAATTTAACACATTCACTTGGGTATCCATCTATCCCCTTTACTATAGACCACATCGCAAACATATCCAGAACGAGTAGTCTGGCTTACACTGATATCATGCCTATTGAAGTCAAACGATCGCTATAACTAATCATTTTACATCCTCGAACGAGCTTGCTACCACGACTTAGAATTCTCTCCAAATCCCTCATTTCACCTCTTGTAGAAGGGAATAGCATATTTTTATGGATAGCATATTCGATATGGGAACGAACAAGCGCATTATATAGCCGAGCAAAACACTGAGGAGATATTGACCAGAAACAAGTTTTAATTAGATAATTCATCTTCCTTGCTGAACAGCAACGTCTTCCAGTATCCATTCTAGTTTTAAGTGACGATTGCATAAATATGCCAAGATCACGAACTTGATTGGTCGAAATGATACTATATGTCCCGACACTATACAAGGAAGACACATTGGACCTGCCGAGACGAATGTGTGAGCACTTAGAAATGTTTAACAATACCCCAGTATTAACACTCCATGTATAAACCCTGTCAATATCACGCTGTAAGCGTATATGGTCATCTGCAGATATGACCTCACACCAGATTTTGATGTCGTCAGCAAAGGCTAAACACGGACAATGGAGCTGTCTGAGTAAACTGTTCATGAACATGTTAAACAATAAAGGTCCTAGTACAGAACCCTGAGGAACTCCAGACGTAATTAAATGTGGTGAGGATAGGATACTACCAACTCGTACTCTGAAAGATCTGTTAGATAGAAAATCTCTAATCCATCCTATAACTGAGCTATTAATGCCGTAGCTGGCCACTGTTTGAATGAGGGGACTATGGGGAACACGATCAAACGCACGACTAAAATCGAACAGAATAACGTCAACTGCCTTTCCTTGAGACATGGATTCAATCCAGGCCTCACGGTCAGACAAAATGTTGGTAAGGCAAGAACGTCCTTTTCTGAAGCCATGGTGCATAAAGCTATGCGACCTGATATGCTCAAGTGTCTGAATATATGTTCGTGGATGGATCCTTTCCAGTACCTTACCCAAATGACTTGTAAGACTTATAGCTCGATAGTTGTCTGCTATCCTCGGGTCACCCTTTTTGAATACCGGTACCACTATCGCACTCTTCCATTCAGACGGTACCTTCATGCTATCCAGAGATGCCTGAAACAAGCTAGTGACCGAAGGAGCCAAATATTGACTCAACACCCTGAGTAGATGCGGATGAATATCATCCGGACCTGAAGATGAAGACGACAAATGTGATAACCTCCAAGCCACATCATCCACATTGAATACAATGGGAGCACTAATGCATGTCGGAACACTGACTGAACATTATCTTCTATGGTCGAACTAGGATTATGTAGGTCAAATGCATTCGCAAACTCATTAGCAACGTCATAACGGGAATCAAGCAACTTACCGTTTGATGATATCTAGTGATTACACAATAAGTACGCGTACTTTGATAAACATATGACCAAAGGCGTTTGGGCGAGCTATTTAAAGATTGCACAATTTGGTCCTCGTACTCCATACGTTTCTTAATTCTGAGGCGTTTATATGCATTGCGAGCAAGTTTGAATTGAGCAATCAAATTACCTTTGTGCCTACACTTTCTGAACAAAGTGTTGAGTCTTTGAGAGCTTTACGTAGACTACTGTCAAACCACGGAGGCTTCTTATGAGCAGTTTTACGTATTAATCTACGCGAAGCAAAATAATCAGATATACGAATTAGTAAATCTCGAATGAAATGCCAACGTTCCTGGCTTCCAACATCACCAATACTCAAAGTTCAACGAGGACACAAACTGTTGTAACATCTCAACATCAACATGATGCCATGATCTCTTCGTCAATGAAAGTTCGGCATCGATTGCAAGAATAGCTAAAGCTATAGATAGCTTAAACACTAAAACACAGTGATCATTTCCTCCGATTGGAGGATTATGGGATAGGTCACATATCTGACCATCTCTTTGAGAAAATACAATATCAAGTATAGAACGTACGCTATCAGTGCCAAATCTAGTAGGAGCAGATACATGCTGAATGAGTAATTGATTACATATTAAGAACTCCCATAGATTCTTATCCTCACTGAAACAGTTACCAATAATACTGTTGCCATCTTGATCAATCACCAGGGTCGGTAGATTAAAATCACCAACTAAGATGAACGACTGATCATGCCTACTACAAGCCCTAGTTAAGATATGCATCAGCTCATCATCTAAAATGGCTGATTTGGGTGTTCGATAAAGAACACCCAATGAAACGTGGAGGCTATATATAACAAGATCAACTATTAAGCACTCACAAGTTCCTTCTCTATTTGAATATCTCACTATATTGCTAATAACGTTCCTATCCTGAACATAAAATGCTACTAAACCAGCCCTCTTGGGATGGCATCTATCTGAACATGATAATTGATAACCTGGAATAAATACTACGTTATCAAGAATGGTATCGTGTAACTACGTCCCAGAAATAGCCAACACGTCTGTATGCGTAGAATGCGTCCAAACTCTAGCATTATTAAGATTCGAAATTAAACTACGAATATTTGTGTAGCCAATGATAGGAGCACGTTGAGACGTGCAACCCCGAGAATGCACATCAGCATTCGAAATCAAACAATCGAAGCAAATGAGATCGCCCTCGTTACGAGTGGACGCCGACGCACAAACGGCCTTTTCCGGACAACTCGAAAATCTCGAATAACTAGGTTATCGTCTCCCTTTAAAATGCGACGATTCAACTCAATCCTAGCTTCCCTCATCATGCTTCTTTCCTCCATCAAATAATCAGGACGGATACGAACTTTATCAGCCCTCAATTTGTTCGAAACAGACATCACGAATCCAGCCTGTTCATTAGTTTCAAATACCACCTTTAACAACCTTGGGAAATCCAACCGCTTACCTAAACGATATAGAGCAAGCACCTTAATTTGTCCGACAAAGTCGCGGCTCTCGCCTGCGCGTATCTTAGTTAATACGGAATGTACATGGTCTAAATCCGCGTCAATTTTTCTCTGCGTGGTGTATGATGATGAAGCCTCAGGCACATTCTGAAGGATTAGGCATCGCTTTCGCGAGGCGCTACGCGCTTTACCCGATTGATTCGCTTTTTTGGTTTACCGGTCATAATGTGACTTGAACTAAAATTGCGAGGATTACGAATATGAGATGAACTTTGCTCTTCCCGATCATTGCAACTGTTTGCCATCAAATATCCAGACACTTTGCGACTATCAGCAACAGCAAGTGCAACCAACTCACGACTTGTCGCCACTACTTGATTTTCAGATGTTTTTACAGTTGGTTGTGAGTCCGGTTCTATGGAACGCGTGCTATTTGAGAAACTGGCAGTAGAACCATCAATCGATTCGGATTGATCACGCAGTTTCTCGTTTTGGATTAAACGAGCATCCAGAGAATAAGCGGGGTGAGCTTTGGATTTCACGGAGATCGTAGAGCGGCAAGGGCGAATCCCATCACTGAATTCTTTGACACCTGGGAAGGTCAATTCTTGGCCTGCTGGGCTATTGCTGTAGATGCTCTGGAGAACCAATTCGGTAACTGTACCGCGCATGCGTGAGTGCTTACTGCCCCCTGTCCAGATGCGAATCGACCTAGCCTGTTCGCTAGTATCTCTCGACCAATTGATAGGTGTAAATAAATTATCTTCTGAGGAGAGGCAGAGTTTATTCAATGCCAAGTGATTCGATTGCGGAGGTTTTGAAAAAGAGGATGAGATAAACTTTGTAATCTGATTTCTGAGATCATCAATTTGTGCTCGGAGTTCATTGATTTGATATGTTGCGCAGAGTCCACACGTGAAATGGTTACTGTTAACCGCCTGATATTCAAAAGGGTGAACAAGGATGCTCCAGCATTGACAATCTTTTTGATCGCAAGCCACCTGTTTTTCAGAATTTTGCACTGTTTGGTCAGGGACATGCTGCTTTCTGCGATTGCGCTTGTTTGCCACCGTTAATTTCGTCATTGTCGGCTTCATTATGGATGTCTAATGATTGTATATTATGTACTTTATGTTTTGTGTTTCTCGTTCCAATGTAACTCGTACGCGGAAGTTGGTGTATAGTAGGTTTGATTAATTGTAAGATAATCCCGGTAACTAGTCAAGCAATTCGTAATTTTATTGTAAGGTTGTCGTGAGGTTGTAGTGAGGTTATAGTGAGGTTGTAGTGAGGTTGTAGTGAGGTTGTAGTGAATTGCAGTGAGGTTGTAGTGAGGTTGCCGTGAGGTTGTCATGAGGTTGTCGTGAGGTTGTCGTGAGGTTGTCGTGAGGTTGTCGTGAGGTTGTCGTGAGGTTGTCGTGAGGTTGTCGTGAGGTTGTCGTGAGGTTGTCGTGAGGTTGTCGTGAGGTTGTCATGAGGTTGTCGTGAGGTTAAAAAAAGATTTATGTTAAAGTGGCAAATGCGTGCCTGCGCACGCTTACATGACCACAACAAAACAAAAATGTAAATCATGTGTCGAGAAGGTGTGAACGGAGGAGGTGTTTGAATGTGATAAAGGAGGGAGGGCGGCGGACGTCGAGAGGAAGTTGATTCCAGGCGAGTGAGGCGGCGACGAGGAAGGATCGGAGAACATAGTTGTTGGAGTAATTAGGAACGTGGAGTAAGAGGGTATGACGGAAACGCAGCGATAGCGATATGGGGCGAGTGTCGTCTAAGGAAGGTTGATTAACGACGGGGAGCCGACAGCGATGAGACGAAAAGTTACTAGGAGAAGGCGAAGTTTGATGCGGATGTATATGGTGGACCAGGAGAGTTGGGCAAAATATGTGGATTTGTGGTCGAAGCGACGGAGACGAAAGAGCACTCGAACGGCGGAGTTGATTATGCATTGTAGTGGTAGGAGAATGGATTTTTGAGAATTGGCGAAAAAGCTAAGGTAGTAATCGATTTTAGGAAAAAAAGAAGCGATGAACGAAGAGACATACAAGAACGGAAGTCGATAAGGGGGCGGATACGGCGGATGTCACGGAGAATTAAGTTAGACGAGCTAACTTTGTCACGGACGAAGGGTTTAAGGGAAAGATGATCATCGAAATGGAAGCCTAAGAAAGTGAGATTGTAGACTATGGGGATGATCGATGAGGCAAAAGATACAGTAGGAGGAGATATGCTTGGTTTACGGGGAAGGATCCACATTATTTTGGACTTGTCGGGGTTTAGAACGAGATGGAGATTGGAGAGACGTTTGTAGATAGAAGAAAGACAGTTGGAGGCAGAAATGCCGATATCGTGTATGCGATGTGCGGGTGCATGAGCATAGATGAGGATGTCATCGGCGTATTGCATGACGTTTAATGTGCTAGGTTTGATAAACAGAGAGAGATCGTCAAGCAGATAAGAGAAAATCAGGGTAGCTAGGACTGTACCTTGTGGGATCCCGCAAAAAATAGGGATGAGAGGGGATGAAGATGAATTAAAACAGAAGATAAAGCAACGGTCAGATAGATATGAGGCAAACCATGCTACGGAGGATTGTAGGTGTGTGAGGAGGGGTGTGGTTGTGAGTGAGATCAAGGGTGTCGAGAAAGTGATCGGAAAGGCCAGGATCAGAGATGGACAGTGAGGTGTATGCTGCAAAAGGATCAGGGACGGCGATGATGTCGAGTGCCCCACCAAGGATATGTATGGGGGCAGGGGAGATTTGTTTGTAATTGTAGTTGGATGGAATGTTGATGAAACGGATGGAATCCGTGGAAGAGGGGCGGTCTAGATGGATGTTGAAGTCGCCTAGAACGAGTGAAGGGATTGAGAACTAAGAACAATGAGAAAGGAGGTCAGCGAGTTCGGTAAAAAAATAAGGATGTTGGAGCTGATGAACCAGGACGGTATACAATGGCGAGATTTAGAGTGATCGGGTTAATGGAACGACAAGTGAGCAATTCAAAAGAGCAAGGTGTGAAAGGGGGATTGATTTTCCGAAGAGACGCGGGGTGACGCGCGAATGCGACAGTGCCGCCATGATTGGAGAATTTAGAAGGGTATAAGCTGAGGGGGCAGTCGGATTTGACTAGGGAGCAACTTGTCAGAGAGCAGACGGCGAATGGAAAAGTCGTCGGAATCTGAGTGCCAGGATTCGGTTAGGCAGACGAGATCGATGGATTGCTTGGCGAATAGGTTGTGGATAAGATCGGATTTATTGAGAATAGATCTAGTGTTGAGGAGGTCGAGGCGGAAACCGTGTGTGGTGACGAATGAGTCTAGTGGAGAAGACACATAGGGGAGATGGCGCGCCATCGAATTTTGGGACGGGTGTGGATAACTTGAAAATTTCCGTCTATGTTTCGGTTAGAAAGTGATGTTTCGCCGTTTTCCTCGCGACGGCGTTTTTCGATACGGGCAGAAGAGAGTTGTGCGATTTCAGAAGGGGTGCGATCGGGAAAAATTCGAGTGTTTGAAAAAAACATGAGTTTAAATCGTTGCGAGAGGACAGAAGACGCGTGAGAGCATTTTCGAAAACAATTTTTAGGAGAGGGGCTGGGAAGGATTAGATTAAGAAGATTTGTTTAGACGGATGAATGCGACAGGAGAAATGTCCTTGAAAAATGATGGTTTATCCGCAGGAACAATAGACGAGAGGATGGATCTGAAGGCGGAAACATCGTGGTCGAGACGTGCTTGTGGAGATAAGGAGTTGGAAGGAGTGATATTAGTGACGATGACGCAACGATTGCGAGAAGGAAAGCGCTTCCGTAAAGAAGGACGACTGACGTGAGTGAGTGAGATCACCATAGAAAAGCTGGCAGTTGATGATTTGGAGGGATTTGGTTTGACGACGGGAGACAGAGAATAATTATAATTAAGAGGGTGGCAAGCGATGTGAGGAAAGTTTACGTGTGAAAGGATCGTGGAGGTTGGTGGAGGTGATTTTGATTGATAGATGCAAGTTATTGAGAAATGAGACGGGAAAGACGTGACGGGGGTGTCGGGGATTGAAGATGACATAGAATGGGAAGTTTATATGGTGGCAGGGTCGGTGGGTGGAGAAAGGACATTAGAAACGACGGGGTAATTTGAGTTGACGTGTTGGAGTTTGTTGGAGCTTATTGGAAAGTTTGCGGATTATTTTGTTGGAGACTATATTTGTCTTGTGACTCTCTGTTTCACTCTTCATCGTATTTATCATCTTATTAGAACTGTAGCTACAGTAGAATTCGTTGTCTGCACGGCAAGATGCCTCGGATTCTGAAGTTCAAATACTTACCCACGTGTTACAGTCATTGTTTGAGCAAAGGACTTGTTGTTCAGATCCATTGGAAACATCTCTAACATCAGTGTTGGACGCGACATGGTCGGAAACTTGAGACTTTTGTTTTTTCTGACCTATTTGTATATAGTCGTTATTCGTGAACGTCGGTCGTAAATCAGTCCGTCTTGTATCGGTTTCTTGTTGCTCAGTGCTTTGATTGTATATATTATTATGTATTTTAGATTGTAAGTAGTTGTTTTATCTAGATAGTTTAAATTAATTAGGATTGATTGTATGTTTCAAAATCTAAATACATACGATTTTAGTACGCTTTATACAAATCTAGATTTAGTAGATATTAAAGAAGCGTTAGTAAAATAAATTAATCTTATATTCGGAAAAATATATACATATATATTATAATAATTATAACGCCTATCTAACAAAAATTAAACCATCAAGTAAATATAAATATATGGATAAAATTGAATTAATAGAATCCTTAAATATTTTGATAAATCAAAATTATTTAAAAGTAGGGACATCCTATATTTAGACAAGTAAAAGGTGTTCCAATGGGTGGTAATAGTAGCTCAATTATAGCTGACTTGTTTTTAAGCTTTATAGAATATGAATTTGTTCATAACTGTGTAAAAACTAAATCTAAACAATATAAATATATGAAATATATGTTTCGATACATTGATGATATATGTGTGTTTAATTCTAATAATTTTTATTCAATTAGTGAGCACATTTATCCAGAAAGCCTTATTCTTAACAAAACCAATATTAATGATAAAGAAGGTGTATATCTAGATATGAACATTAAATTAACATTAACTAAAACTACTATTAATTTATATCGTAAAGATGACATATTTAAATTTACAAGAAACATATTTTTGCATGAGCATTCATGCATACCATATAATATAAAATATAATACATTAAATAATGAAATTTTAAGAATTGCAACAATATGTAATGATATTGGCTTTCTTCAAAATCATTTAAATAATTTAATAGATACATATTTTAAACTAGGTTACTATAAAAATAACATCAAGCAGAAAATAGTAAAATATATAAATCAACACAATAATATAAAGAATAAATTTAAACTCTCAAGTGGCAAATTTTTATGGATGGATAATAAATAATATACTTTGCATTAGAATAAGATACTAGATAGTTATTTCAGAGGAAATACATCATTAGCATGTATTTGGCCCCGCTGCAATGTTGGGTAGAGGAGTTAGGGGCCGAAACCTGATAGCATAGCAGTTCCTCTTGATGACCCTCTAATTCTTATTCTGATACAACGTCTGTTATTTATTAGTCAATTCATAAGAATGATTTTTTAAATTTCAATTTTTTATTTTAACTTGATTTAAATTATAGAAAATCTAAAAACAATTATTAATTTTATTATTTAATTATTAAATTTTGATTTAGCATTATTATGTTTTGTTTATTTTATAATTATATTAAATACGTAGACTCAGTTAGCTGATTTGATTTTTAGATCTCAAACTTTTTTTAGAGGTTGTCGTGAGGTTGTTTAATTAATGATTTTAATTAAAAGTTTGTACTCGTTTGATATTGTAGACAAAGTTACTTGCATTTTGCTTGAGTTTACACGGTATTCTCCGATTTCTGCTGCAATTGTTGAATCCTCCGATAACACACAATTTGCTCATTGAAAAAGTACAAATTATTGATGCTTAATTGCTTGTTTTATATTTGCACATATCCTTGTGCAAATATAAAATAGTTTGTTGTTTTGTATTAGAAATAATATACGCAAATGGGTCTTTCATTACTAAATTGCCATAAATTTGTTCGATTATATAATGATCCTACAGATACTCGACAAAGTGAGTTTAATAGATTCCTACGGCAGTTGTTTTCTAAAGGAGAAATTTCTGATAAGTTTTTTAAATCTTATCTTTCAAAAAATGCCAAACCAGGATTTTTATACTTGTTGTCAAAACCCACAAAGTTCAGTGTTATATCAATTGTAGCTACATAGTATACTTTTTCTTATAAAATTTCAAAGTTTATTACTACCACTTTACGATTTCATATATCTGATAGTCATTTCTCATACATTAAAGATAGATCTCACTTCTCTCGTTTAATCCGTAGACACAACGCTCTTGAGCATTCACTGATTACAGCTGACATAACTTCCCTCTACACTAACGTTTCGCTTTTTCTGATGCTATAACACCGCGGCTGATATACTAGCTCTCAATCCACCTAGTGATTTACTTCTTAACTAAGAAGATTGACATACTCTTTAATATAATATTATATATATTATTATATTATAATTATTATATTAATGTAATTATATTAATATAATTATTATATTAATATGTAATAATAATATTACATTATTATTATATTAATGTGACAAATGCGTGACAGCTTCACGCTTACAAGTCTACTAACAAAAAACAGCAGTAGTCAGGCATGCTTATTAATTAATTGTTTAAATGATATTGGATTAGGCGTTTGAAACACGGCATCGATGTTGATTAGCGGATATGAATAGGCATATGATTCTACGAGAAAGGAGCAGCCACGAGGAAGGAGCGCAAGTTAAAAGAGGTAAAGTAGTTTGGAACATTTAAAAGAAAGGAATTACGGGAACGCAAGGAACAGTAAACAGGACGAGAATTATCAAGAAAAGGAAGGTTGAGAAATGAAGGAGTAGGAAAAGTTAAAAGGCGGAAAGCAACGATAAGAAGACGAATTTGAACACGACCATAAATTGTAGGCAAATCGAGAGAAACAAGATGGTGGGATGTATGATCAAAACGACGAAGACGGAGGAGAATTCGGACAGCTGCGTTGACGATGAGTTGTAGGGGAAGAAGAGTGGATTTAGGTGAGTTGGAAAATAGACTAAGACAATAATCGAGTCTAGAAAAAAGGAGAGAATATATGAGGTCATACAAGAAGGGAAATCGATCAATCTACGAACTTGACGGAGATTGCGGAGTATCAAGGAAGATGAGCGTACTTTATCTCTAACGAAAGGTTTAAGTGAAAGTCGGTTGTCGAAATGAAAGCCTATGAAAACGAGATTATCAACGATAGGAAGAATTGTAGAATTAAATGATACGGATGGAGGTTCTAAGCCGAGGCGTCGAGGTAGGGTCCACATAATTTTGGATTTATCAGGATTCAGAGAAAGGCGAATGGAAGAAAGATGATTGAAAATTGAGTCAAGACAGTTGGAAGCAGAAACACTAAAATCATGAATACGATAAGCAGGTGCGTGAGCATAGATGATAATGTCATCAGCATATTGCATAACATGAAAATGAAATGTATCAGAGATTGAAGACAAATTACCGTTAAAAAGAGAGAAAAGCAAAGGGCCTAATACGGAGCCTTGTGGAACACCGGACGGGATTGAAGAAGGATGGGAAAAGAAGAGTTAGAACAAACGCGAAAAGTACTGTTTGATAGATATGAAGAAAACCAAGCTACAGTGGGTAAAGAGAAGCCATAATTATGACGATGAAGAAGAATCGAGTGATCGACGATGTCAAAAGCAGACGATAGATCAAGAAAAACTATAACACTACATAATTTATGATCGCGCGATATGAGTAAGTCGTTATGAACTTTAAGATAGGCAATTTCAGTAGAGTGATTAGAAAATTAAAATAAAATCTGTTATGTGTAATGTGATACAGTTGGTTGTGACGTATGGGCACATATTACGGTTCCCAAATCAATGGACTTGAACTCGAAAGGTATGTCATTTTACTGCGGATTTTGTTCATGTTTCCATCGTAAAAATCGATGTAATGTGTCTACTAACACTGATGAAATACTATTTAAACAAATAAAACAATCATCATCTGATAAATTTATGGGGTCTTGTGAAGACAATTTTCAACCGTCGACAGCCAACCATGATGCTATCTTGAATACGGTTCTATCGTAATTACAGGAAGAAATTACATTTCATCAAAATGAAATGTAATTACAGGAATTAAATTTCATCAAATCTATAGAGACTTTGGATCAAGAACATTTCTTCTATACCCCCACATGAATCGGGAGAAGAGGCAGTACAAATTTGACACAAATATAGGGAGAAGGCAAATCATTCGGTGTCAAATTACATTTAACATCAAGATAATTTACATAATGCTACCAAAATTAAAACTAATATTTTAAGGGGAAAATTAATTATTTTGAAGGACAGTTACATTAAGTTTTTTAACAAAATTATTGTCTGTCACTGCTAATAATGCTAAAGGCATTGCCGCGGTGCACTGCTAAGCCTAGTCTTTGCTTTAACCACAAGGAATCGCTTGATTTCAAGTTGTAAACTGATTTCTCTGGCCGATTTCCTTTATGATGACTGGTGTTGTCGGTCCGAACACTCCTGTAAAAAAAGGATTTATTTTAACGTGGCAAATGCGTGCCAGCGCACGCTTACATGACCACAACAAAAAAAATGTGAATCAGGTGTCGAGAAGGTGTGAACGGAAGAGGTGTTTGAATGTAATAAAGGAGAGGGCGCGGCGGACGTCGAGAGGGAGTTGATTCCAGGCGAGTAAGGCGGCGACGAGAAAGGATCGGAGACCGTAGTTGTTGGAGTAAGAGGGTATGACGGGAGCGCAGCGATAGCGAGGTGGGGCGAGTGTCGTCTAAGAAATAAGGGTTGATGAACGATGGGGAGCCAACAGCGATGAGACGAAAAGTAACGAGAAGAAGGCGGAGTTTGATGCGGATGTGGATGGTGGGCCAGGAGCGTTGGGCAAAATATGTGGATGTGTGGTCAAAGCGACGGAGACGAAAGAGCACTCGAACGGCGGTGTTGATTATTCGTTGTAGGGGTAGGATGATATATTTTGGAGAATTGGCGAAAAGGCTAAGGCAGTAATCAATTTTAGGGAAAAGAAACGATGAAAGAAGAGACATACAAGAACGGAAGTCGATAAGGGGGCGGATACGGCGGATGTCACGAAGAATTAAGTTAGACGAGCGGACCTTGTCACGAACGAAGGGTTTAAGGGAAAGGTGATCATCGAAATGGAAGCCTAAGAAAGTGAGATTGTAGACTATGGGGATGATCGATGAGGCAAAAGATACAATGGGAGGAGATATGCTTGGTTTACGGGGAAGGATCCACATTATTTTGGACTTTTCGGCGTTTAGAACGAGATGGAGATTGGAGAGACGTTTGTAGATAGAAGAAAGACAGTTGGAGGCAGAAATGCCGACATCGTGTATGCGATGTGCGGGTGCATGAGCATAGATTAGAATGTCATCGGCGTATTGCATGACCTTAAAGGAGTAAGGTTTGATCAATGGAGAGAGATCGCCAAGCAAAAGAGAGAAAAGCAGGGGACCTAGGACTGAACCTTGTGGAACCCCGCAAAAATAGGGATGGGAGGGGAGGATGATGAATTAGAACAGACGCGAAATGAACGGTCGGATAGATATGAGGCGAACCAAGCTACGGAGGAGGAAGAAAAGCCGTAATCATAACGAAGGCGAGAAAGGAGGACGGAGTGGTCGACAATGTCGAATGCGGAGGAGAGGTCGAGGGAGATGAGAACACTATATAGAGCCTTGTCTCGAGAAATGAGTAAGTCGTTGTACACTTTTATGCATGCGATTTCTGTCGAGTGATTAGAGCGGAAAGCGGATTGCAAAGGAGGGTACAGATTGAATGAGGAGAGATAAGCGTTGATTTGTATTAAGATGAGGCGTTTTAAGAGCTTTGAAAGAGTAGAGAGTAGTGAAATGGGGCGATAGCTAGAAGGAAGGGAGGGGTCGAGCGATTGTTTCTTAAGGAGGGGACGAACGATTGCGGATTTCCAGTGTGAATGGAAGATACGACTGCGGATGAACGAGTTAAACAAGGTTGTGAGAAATGGGGATATCGATGAGCATATAGATTTTAATATGTGGGTAGGCAGGGGATTGGCAGGTGAGGTTTTGTTGGGCAAGGACATGAGGACAGATGATACTTCTGTAGGTGATACAGCGACAAGATGAAAGAGTTCCGGAAGGATGAGTGTAGACTGGGCAGAGTGGGATAGGATGGAGACCGGGGTGTGAGAGAGCAGCGTGGATACTTTAGTCTGGAGAAATGACGAATAATCATTAGCATTGATGTTGCAAGGCGTAGAGGAACGAGCCAGGATTGAGTTAAAAGTATGCCAGAGAGTCTTAGAGTTGAATGAAGTGATGATTTTATGCTGCCAGAAGGAGTTGCATTTGGTACGTAGTAGGTGGAGATGAGACCGGCGAAGAGCAAGATTTGAATTACGGAAAGACGGAGTGATCGAGCGGAAATCGCGTCTGAGAGAGCGGTGATAGACTCGAAAAGCATGGCGGAGTCGACGCTTTGAGAGTAGGCATTGGATGTCAAACCATGGGGCACGGTGCAAGCGACGGTGTGGGTGAGATTTGAAAGGCAAGAGAATATCGAGAGTGGATGTGAGTTCTGAGTCGAAAAGTAAGGCGAGATCGTGAGGAGATGAATATGTTATTGTGGGTAATGATATAGACGATTTGAGTAAGGCAGAGCGGAGAAGGGAGATGTCAAGATTTCTCCAAGGGCAACGTAGGATTGTAGGTGTGTGAGGAGGGGTGTGGTTGCGAGCGAGATAAAGGGTGATAAGAAAGTGATCGGATAGACCAGGATCAGAGATGGACAGTGAGGTCCGGGCAGCAAAATGATCGGGGACAGCGATGATGTCGAGTGCCTCGCCAAGTATATGTGTGGGGGCAGTGGAGATTAGTTTGTAATTGTAGTTTGATAGAATGTTGATGAAGCGGATGGAATCTGTGGAAGAGGGGCGGTCTATGCAGATATTGAAGTCGCCTAGAACGAGTGAAGGGATTGAGGACAAAGAACAATGAGAAAGGAGGTCAGAGAGTTCGGTAAAAAATAAGGCTGTAGGAGCTGATGAACCAGGACGGTATACAATGGCGAGATCTAGAGTGATCGGGTTAGAATAACGACAAGTGAGCAATTCAAAAGAGCAAGGACTGAAAGGGGTATTGTTTTTGCGAAGAGACGCTGGGTGACGCGCGAATGCGACGATGCCGCCATGATTAGAGGATTTAGAAGGGCATGAGCTGAGGGGGCGGGCGGATTTGACTAGGGAGCAACCGGCAGAGAGCAGACGGCGAATGGAAAGGTCGTCGGAATCTGAGTGCCAGGATTCGGTGAGGCAGAAGAGATCGATGGATTGCTTGGTGAATAGGTTGAGGATAAGATCGGATTTATTGAGAATAGATCTAGTGTTGAGGAGACCGAGGCGGAAACCGTGTGCTGTGGCGAAAGAGACTAGTGGAGAAGACACATAGGAGAGATGGAGCGCCATCGAATTTTTGGACGGGTGTGGACAACTTGAAAATTTCCGTCTATGTTTCGGATGGCGAGTGATGTTTCGCCGTTTTTCTGTAGTCTCGATAGCAATCGGTTTGAATTAATACCGTCCTGATAGCCTTCTGTACTTAAGCCTTTTTGCCTCCTCTGTTGTCGACACATTCGCAAATGTGTCGACACAAGTGCAATTCCAGCATAAACTTCGTCCGTTCTTGAATTAAAAGGTAATAATGCCGTTGGGGCGTTTTCCATCTCCCTTGTCCAGATCCAAACGCTCGATAATGGCCGTCAAGCATGCGCGTGGCAAAGAACGCTTGACAACGCTGTTCAGTTCTGCGTGTCTGGGATGTCGGCCGGCGTTGTATCTGCAGGACAGTCCGTGATGGCAAAACCTTCACGTTATCATATTTTAAGAAGCTACACAGATGACTATGTTACTCATGAACATAACTATAATGATCTCCTTCATGATAAATATGTTGATATTTTAGACAAAAGAATAAGGCTGAGATTTACAAACATAGACAGACTGATTCTTTAAATAGTGTGGCTTTAAATTATGAATTGAGAAAGCATGTAACTTCATGCGATGCATGTGCTGATGACGACGGCAATTCCTCAGGCATAACAGCCGATATAAGAAAATTAAGGTATCGGAATTACAACAGAAGTATGAATGTTATTTTGAGTGGAATTGAATAGTCGTGCATGATCAATTCCCAAGTAAGAGTTGATGAAGACGTTTCTCGTGTGCGTTCTTGAGTTCTGCTGACCACGCTAAGATGCTGCTTTATCGTGGTTACCTCTTAAAAGATTCTACTATAAGAATACTTAGAGACATTAATTTTGATGATTGTTCGAAATTGAGGAAGGCTCTCACTGAAGTATCACATTATAGGGACTTAGCAATTATCGTGCATGCATCATTATAAACTAAACTTAACAGTGAAAGGGCAATTAAAAGTGCTACTTTAACTATATATTGTAAAGAATTCATTCCTTAAGATTACCACTAATGTCTTTAGAAATTTGTTTAAGACGTTGGTTCGTCCGCATTTAGAGTATGGAATTCAGGCTTCTTTCCCGATTACCAAACAAGAAAGTACATATATAGAGTAAGTCATAAGGCGAGGTTCTCGTTCATGTTCGAATGCGATATTGCATTATGCATCTCGATTTGATTTGCTAAGAATTCAACCGATTTCATCACGATTTTTGTTTCTTGACCTAATAGGAATGTATGCGCTTATACACCGTTTGAACGGTTATCCGAGTGGTTCGATCATATTAAGTTCATCGATTTTGAGAGGTCACAGCAAAACTGTCTATAAAACAAGGCATGGTAAGTATCCAAAATGCTGGAGACTGTCACACAGCGTACTTAATATTTGGAATTCTCTGCCTGAGGAAATTGCTTCCGCCCGGAGTCTGCATTTGTTCAAAAATTATTAAAGACATGGATCATCAAAAAGACGATAAACGATTTATGGACATATTTGCAGTGATTTTGTTGCTTGCTGATTTCTTTTTCTTTGTTTCTTATTTTTTAATTTCACTTTATTTTTTAAATCTATGCCTTGTAAGAATAATAATGTCTATTTGAATAAATTAAAACTTAAAGACCTGTCGTCACTTCTGTAATAGCTATGACTCCTGGATCTTTATTTAAAGCTCAGTTCGGCTTGCTGTAATGTCTTCCTTCTTACTTCCTTTTAACCACATAGATATCTACCACATAGATATTTAAATTGAATGGTTGACATTTAAACTATAGATGTTTATCTACCAATAGATATTTGCAATTTTCCTCATATAATTTTGTTATTAAATTGAATGCTTTTACAATAATCATGTTAACAATAGCTATGCAAAAAAACAAATATTAATTAAACGCATTCATGTTTATCCTTTTACAATTAAAAATATATATATTAAATGTTGAGTACTCGTCCATATTTTGCTTCGTTGATTGTGATTATCACTATGCCGGTTTCGGATACAAAAAATAAAATGTATTGTTTTGTGGTCACTGATTAATTTAACCAATAAATGAATGATTTTTTCAAATTGTTTACTAAAAATTTGAAATATATATTTTCAATATGGTTAATTTGCATTAAACTAATTGAGTTTTTCATATTTTAGATAATATCATCAATACCTCAATGAAGCAGCCCCTACCTCTGTATAAAGTAATCATGCTTGGCAGTGGAGGTGTCGGGAAAAGCGCTTTAACCTTACGTTACATGTATGAAGAAGTAAGCATATTTCCTTTAACTGAGTCTTTTCAAAGATCTTATCTTTTGTATTTTACCAAAAGTGAACATTGCAACCAGAAAGTGATAAAAGGTGCAAAGGCAAAAAGCTTCTTCTTAGCAACTGAGACAACCTGGTTTTAGTATTTCATACCTAATTTGAAAGTCATCCCCAGGATGGCATTCAAATACCATCTGCTGATGGCAAAGGCAATCTGGTTTTAGTATTTCACAACAATCACACCAATAATAATTAAATAAATAATAATTTATAATTACAAATATTTTTATTATATTATAAGATTTTATAACTTATATCAAAAGCATGTATTTGGCCCCGCTGCTATGTTGGCCGACACCTGTTCACATTTCAGTTCCTAGTAATTACTCTAATCTTTATTCTTATTTTTATCTAGTATAAAATACATTGACTTAGTTATCTGATCTGATTTATTAATTAACTAATAAATAGCAAACAATGTATCAGAATAGGGATTAGAGGTAATCAGGAGGAACTGCTATGATATCAGGTTTCGACCCCTATTCCTCAACCCAACATAGAAGCGGGGATAAATACGTTCTAAGGACGTATGATACATCAGGTAATCAAATTTCATCAAAGGAAAAAGGTCAACGGCATGTATTTGGCCCCACTGCTATGTTGGGTCGATGAATAGGGGCTGACACCTGTTCACATTTCAGTTCCTAGTAATTACTCTAATCTTTATTCTTATTTTTATCTTGTATAAAATACATTGACTTAGTTATCTGATCTGATTTATTAATTAACTAATAAATAGCAAACAATGTATCAGAATAGGGATTAGAGGTAATCAGGAGGCACTGCTATGATATCAGGTTTCGGCCACTACTCATCGAACCAATATGGTAAACATATTGGAACCAATACAAAACAATAATAATGATAGATCAAAATTTAATAATTAAATAATAAAATAAATAATTGTTTTTAGAATTTTTATAATTTAAATCAAGTTAAAAAAATGAAATTTAAAATAAACGTCATTTTTATGAATTGACTAATAAATAACAGACGTTGTATCAGAATAAGAATTAGAGGTCATCAGGAGGAACTGCTATGCTATCAGGTTTCGGCCCCTATTCCTCAACCCAACATAGCAGCGAGGCTAAATTCGTGCTAAGGACGTATGATACATCAGATAATCAAATTTCATCAAAGGAAAAAGGTCAACGGCATGTATTTGTCCCCGCTGCTACGTTGTGTCGATGAATAGGGCCGACACCTGTTTACATTTCAGTTCCTAGTAATTACTCTAATCTTTATTCTTATTTTTATTTAGTATAAAATACATGGACTTAGTTATCTGATCTGATTTATTAATAAACTAACAAATAATCGACGATGTATCATAATAAGAATTAGAGGTCATTAGGAGGAACTGCTATGCTATCAGGTTTCGGCCCCTAACATACCCAACATAGCAGCGAGGCCAAATACGTGCAAATGACGCCTTTCCTTTGATGAAATTTGATTATCCTATAATATTACAAAGTATATTATTTATTATCCATCCATAAAAATTTGCCACTTAAGATTTTAAATTTATTTTTTATAATATTGTGTTGATTTACATATTTTAATATGTTTTGTTTGATGATATTTATATAAAAAATATTTTATTGTTCTTTTATAGTTTTTATAGTCTTTTATAGTTGTCTAGCCGTTAACAAATGGCAATAAAAGCATAAATCAACAAAATCGCGAAAATTAGAATGTGTGCGAAATGAAATCATTTTAAACATTCAAATATGGTTCCATAGTTTTAATTGTAATACTTTCCAACACTAATCTATGATCCATATTAGATAAATAGCAAAGGATGGACCCATTTTCGAAATCTCATGTTTTGTTTCTTTCGTGTGATAGGCTAATTACGATTTCCTTCATGACGTTTTCGCCTTTTTGTGATGACTTATTTAGGTCTTCAGCGGTCGTCCCATTTGTCTATTGTAAGTGCTGGAAAACTCCTTGTTGTAAACTTTATAGACAGCTACAATCCTTTCAAACAATGATTTTCTTGAGTCAGGATAATTCATAGTTTAGTCTTAAAGTACAGCTAACGCTTTTCATGTTTATAAGTCAATATAAGTCATGTTGGTATATACAAGTCCTAAACTACAGGATCGATCGATGAATTCACGTCGCATCGTTGATTATATATGGTTTCACTAAATGACAAATTGGTACTACGCGATATATGAAATAGCCTTCTGCATTTTAAGATATGATCTTTATGCATTTAAGATTGTCAAGTTTGATTACGCAAAGACAACATGATCATTTACATTTACATTGTATTCGTAGGTTGATCGATTTTCGCTTCTGTCTTTCCCTTTAATCCTGCCTTTTATTTTCTCGAATCGATTACTGCCTTAGCCTGTTCTCCAACTCTCCTAAAACTACTCTTCAACCTCTCTAACGTATTGTAAACTCAGGAGTTCGCGTTCTCCTACCTCTCGCCTTTTTGCTTACATATCTCAACATATTTTAAATCTTTCATGGCTTTCCTCAATTAGCCATCGTGCCCAGTTTCGTTTGATTTTCCTGACCTATCGTATTCCCCTTCTTACTTACATCTTTCATATCGAGATTAATCTCGTAATGCTTCTTTATCCTTAAAATCATTTCATTCCCTTATCCTCTAAACTCCAAAATATTCGACAAATTGCCGCTTCTACTCCTTTCTTGTTTATGCTCCTCTTGTTTGAAATTGGCTCTTCGTACATTCTCTCGACTTCCTTGTTCATACTATTCAAAATTCATCTGCGAAATTATTTTTGATAAAAATAATCGTTTGATAGTTTTTTGTCATTTTTAGTAATACGTGCCAACAGCGCTTGTAGCGCGCTGTTGGCACGCATTTCTCACTCAAAATAAATTTATATTTTTCTACATATTTTTAAAAATTATTAAAATTTAACTGAATTTTAATTAAATTTGAATTCATTAAATTAAAATTTAATTCTAATTGATCAATTTTAATTTACTTAAATTGATCAAATTTTAACGATATTGAACTTTGCATTACGATAGGCACAAGAACGTTTCGCATTGTAAAGTTCCTAATTTTTTTATAATGTTTAAAAAATATAATGGATAAAAAATATGTGTTATAAAATACTATAATTTCGCTATTTATATATACTGTTAAATATTTAAATGTTGATTCTACAATATTTTAAGCGTTGATATTGAGTCTTTAACGCTTTTCGTATTTTTACCGTAACACTTACCACAACTTACTGAACAGGTTATCATGTTAATTTTTTATGGTAAAAATAATCTTTTTATTAATTTAAAATTTCTGAAGGTCAAAAAAAATACAATTTGCAATTATAGTTCGTAGAAGACTATGAACCAACCAAATCAGATTCTTATCGTAAAGATATTTCATTAGACGGTGAAGATGTCCAGATTGACATTCTGGATACAGCTGGTCAAGAGGATTATGCCGGTACGATTAAGAAGCACCGCAATTTGAAAAATATCGATAGCATGTTTTGTTTGAAGTTTAGGAATCAGAGATGCGTATCTCCGATCAGGAGAAGGATTTTTGTTAGTATTTTCGATAACAGATCCTGAATCATTTTCAGCAATTGATGATCTCAGGTATTTTTGTATATACTTCATTCGATTATTACAATTTACTTTGTGATACATTAATTTAGTTTGATCTTCTAATTTATTATTTGTAGTGTATGGTTATATTATTTATAATTTATTTATTAATTTATTTTATATTGTATAATTAGTTTTAGTATATCTAGAATAACGCACATGTTGCGACCCAAATTTAGATACAAAATCCAATTAAATAATTTAATAAAATAAACTGGTTTAAACTGGTTTAAACATTCTTGATGAATATTTAAATAACAATAAATAATATACAAAAGATGCTTGGTGTGATATATATACATGAAACAGTGCTATATCCCTCAACAAGCTATCGCAATTGACGAAACATTCCAATTGACGAAATATTCTCCAATTGACGAAACATTTTAATTGACGAAATAATCACCAATTGACAAAACATTCCAATTGACGAAATATTCTCCAATTGACGAAACATTCCAATTGACGAAACATTCCAATTGACGAAACATTCCATGTTAAAATTGCCTTGGTTTTAAATACTTACAAAATTCGTCGAGCTGCAAAATCGAACAAACCAGCGAACAACAACCGAGATGAATCGAAAACAAAACAGTTGGTAGGCGAGAGAGTTACAACGGATATCGTTTCACTCGCAACAAAAGTATGAAGCGATGTCTGTTCATCATTCCGGGAGAAACACTCGTCATATACGCTCCCGTGCTCGAACAGAAACGCATGTTGGGAGCGATGTGACACCTATATGTGACCAAGCGGACGCCACCTACCCTGGCAATGCTGGTAAGTCTGTCAAGGACACTTGTGTATATGAAGAAAATACTCAAGTTGATGATGATATCCCGCGGTATATTGATGACAGCTCAACTGTTTCAAGTTTACCAAGTATGCAGCGACCTCCTCTCAATCGATGAGAATGCAAAGTTTGCCACCTGACATTCTCGCTTACTTCTGTCGGTCTAGTTCGAAAACATGGCATAGGACACGGTTGCGCTGGCTCCGATCAATTACCGTTATGCAATGTTCCGACCGCGGGTCCATCTTATACCGGGATTGGGCCAGTCAACAGTGCCGATCACAACGATGCCGCTGTCAAAATGTTACAGAGAAATGTTTGAATGATTCAAAGAATTTCGCGCGCGGCTAGGCCAGCTGTAGCCAGCTTATTCACTTGCTCGTTAATAGCGGTCGTCTCAGATCCTTCAGCGTTAGACGCCTGGTTTGCCTTACTGGCATTCGCTAAGTTGGTACTTTGTCTTCCAAATGATTCATCTGGCAAACACTTAACACGCCACTGCTCGTTGGTGAGTAAAATAAGATAGGCTTCTGTGCTCCATCCAAACATTCTCCTTGCACCCCAAAGCGTATTTAAAGGAAAGAAACAGAACTAACCGCCTCACCCAGGCCAATCTGCCAGGAGTTGGCCTGCCGATAGTCTCTGCGAAAGAGTTTCGAAACAAATTATAGATGGTGATGTTCGAGGTGCTGTTCGGCTCTGGTGCATCGACGAACAATTTGTTATGTTCAACTTTGAGACATTTCAAAAGTTGAAGCATATGCACCCAGCGAAAAAGTTTCAAGCAGCAATGCGAGCCGGATTGTTGTGAAACAAGTCAAACGGGCGATGCTAGAGACTCCATTACTGTCGTCTCGCGCGAATCAGTCTCAAACGCCATTCGTTCGTTCTTAAACGCCTCTGCTGGTGGTACAGACGGTTTGAGCCCAGTTCATTTTAAGGATCTCGTGCCATTAGCAGCGGTGCGGCTGGTCCATTATTGGTGGACGCATTATGCCAATACTGTCTAGTCTTACTCGATGTCACAGTCCCTCCTTGTATTCGTCTTATTATCTTTGACGGTCGACTTCTGGCCTTACGAAGAAATGTTGGGGATTGCGCCCGATCGCGATTAGTAAGAGACGACTTGCCCTGAGACGACTTGCCGCAAAGATCGCTAATATTTGATCATGCGAACTTCTGGCCAACAGTTTCACCCCGCGTCAACTGGGCGTCGGTGTTCCAAATGGGACGGAGGCTGCCGCCACGCTGGAAGACTTTTTGTACTGCACCACTTAAGCTCCAATAATTTTTTCGTCAAGTTGGACTTCACAAATGCATTTAATAGTCCCAGTCGCGATATCATGCTCAAAACGTTCGCGAGAAAATCCCTGCATTGTTCCCGTTCGTTTACAACTGCTACGGCCATCCGAGGTTACTTTTTCATAGACTACTTTGTAGATTCGGTCGAGGGCGTGCTGCAAGGAGATCCGCCGGGTCCACTCCTATTCAGCTTGACTGTGAATCCCATGGCTATTCGTTGTTCATATGTTTTGAACATGTTGTATTTAGACGATTGCTCAATAGGCGGTACTGTAGATTCGGTGGTGAGATAATCGGTAACGACTGGCGTGCTGTCAAGAAGGTTATGGCTGCCCTATCATCAACCAAAGTGGTTAGAGCCTGTAATGCAGAACTACTGGGTGCACCTATCGGTTCTGACGAGTCTTCGGATTCCGCTCTAGAAAGTGCTTTGGTGCAGTTGAAGCTTGCTGGTAGTCTGGAAACACGATGCAATATTCCTTTTGACTCTATCAGTAAATTTGCCTTTTGTCGTCGGCTTTTGACATTGTAGATCACTCTATTCTCGTTCACCTCTTTCGACATCGTTACGACTTCTAAACCTCTACCCTTAAATAGTTCTCATCATATCTTACTGACCGCTCGGCCACTATCATCCGGCAATGCATTTAGTGTATCGTTCGCTATACACCGTGGTGTACCGCAAGATTCTGTACTCGACCTCATTTTGTTTTTTTTCTTTAAGGATCTCGGTTCACTTTGCTTAGCATTCACATGTTATATCATGCAATATGCAGATGACTTCCTCGTCTATTCGTTCACACCCAATTCACCATTAACTACTCTACTGTCTCGGTTTTATTTGCCTAAAATCCCTATCTTACAAACTTTCATTCATCAGAATGGTGGTAAATCCCACGAAATCTGGTAACTCATCTCTTGTTCTCATTATTTGCAATAAAAAGTTTTCTTCTTTTTATTCTATTCTCCGTGACATTTGTTGCATTCGAAAAACCACAAATTTTTCCATTTACAACACTAATGTTCTCCCTATTAATACCTCGTCGTGACTATTGCATCTCACTTTTCTCATACTCCCCATCTTGTATTGCTTCCCATCTGCATCGCTTTATTCGCACTACAGCTAGCACACTTTTTCGACGACAGCGTTTTGATCACATCTCCAATGAACTTAACCTTCATTGGCTCAATGTACAGAATTGAGTTTTATATTACTCTGCATTCTCGCTTTTCGTTTGCTTTATCATCCATATCCGTATCTTCGTCTAAAATTGTACGGTCCTGAATATTCGTCCTCCAGAACACTTTGGAGGACGAATAAACAGTCAGTAAACTTCTTAAACAGTCAGTTCTTGCTACACATTTCTCGTCATCGGTTGAACTTTGGCCTGCTTTTCTGTCTAATTTTTATGCCTCTCATTTGGAATTATCTTTCCCTTTAAACTTCGTTGCCAGCCTAACTTCACTACCTTTAAATCCATGCTTCGCACCTTTCTACAGAGCAACCAGGTCATGAAGCTAAGCTAGCAAAGTCGGCTCTAACGTTGGCTACGTGGTACTTCAGTTATATCATTTTTATTTTTTGTTTATTTCATTGGACTTGTAAGCGGCCTGTCTTCATGAGTCATTTAAAAAATTAATAAATCTATCTATAAACGAAAAATAAGTATTTCGTAAAATATATAGGTGTATTTAACTCTAATCATTTTATTCAATAAAAACGAGACGGTAGGAAAATTCAATTTATACATTCTATTAAAATGTACAAAATATACATTCTATAAGATTTTATAGAATATAGAAATTCTATATTTTATATAGAATCTTTAAATATCGGATTAAATCATAATTATTAAAAAGTTGGGTCATCTATTTTTAGACAAATTTAATGTACTCCAATAGGAGGTAACATAGCTGACTATTATAGCTGACTTGTTTTTAAGCTTTATAGAATATGAATTTGTTCATAACTGTGTAAAAACTAAATCTAAATTATACAAAAAGATATGAAATATATGTATTGATACATTGATGATATATGTGTGTTTAATTCTAATAATTTTTATTCAATAAGCGAACAAATTTATCCAAGTCCTTATTCCTAATAAAACCAATATTAATGATAAAGAAGGTGTATATCTTGATATTAGAAATTAAGATTAAGAAAGTATATATCTAGACATGAACACTAAATTAACATTAACTAAAACTACTTTTATATATTGTAAAGATGCCATATTACGTCCTAACTGTTTTTCTTTATGTAGAATATTTGTGCTTTCAAAATCAATGTTATGGCCGGTCTTAATAGCATGATTGAATATTGCTGAAGATGTATCACTTTTCTTCAGGTTGTACTTATGTTGGTATGTTCTCTTTTTTAAACCTTGTTTAGTTTGTCCAACGTAGGTTTTCTCACAATCTGAACACGGAATGGTATATATTACACATTGTGATGCTGCAACTGGTTTCCTTTTGAAAATGCTACTAAGTCTTGCACCAGTTTTGTAATACACTTTTATACTGTTCTTAAACTTTGAAGTTAACTTCGACAACCGTCTCTTTAAAGTATTATTGATGAACGTTGATTTAACGTGTTTCATATCAAGCTGTGCGGTCGACGTTCTAGACCACTGGCTTGCCCTTATCGCAATTGTAAAATACCGTTTTATCGCCCATTCCGGATATTGACATTCCCTTAATATTTAATTTATTCTCCTATACTCTCTGTGTCTGTATTCTCTGTTACTTAGCGACAAGTGTAATGAGCCGAAACTACAACGTAAAGATTAGGTTAATTTGATAGAATGGTGTACATGCAAATCTGCTTTCTATTTCAATAACAATATTTACACACAAATTGATGGTGTGGCTATGGGTTCCCCATTAGGTCCTCCACTGACTGATCTCTATATGACAAAATATGAATGTAATATATGCAATAGGGTGCAAAGCTTGAAGCATTGGTATAGGTATGTCGACGATGTTTTCGCCGTGTTTGATACAGACCCAAAAATAATAGGTCTAGAGGAAATACTTAACAAACATAACAAGGCAATTCAGTGGAAAGTAAATTGTGAAGACATGAAAAATGTAATAAATTTCCTAGATGTTAAAGTGTTAAGACGTAATAACATCATCTTAACAGACGTTTTTAGAAAACCGGATATCCCATATACGCTTACTCCTTGGACCACATATATTCCGGAAGGACACAAAATTTCAGCGGCCAGCTCTTTGTTCAGAAGAGCCCTGACGGTATGCAGTAACAGAGAATACAGACACAGAGAGTATAGGAGAATAAATTGAATATTAAGGGAATGTCAATATCCGGAATGGGCGATAAAACGGTATTTTACAATTGCGATAAGGGCAAGCCAGTGGTCTAGAAAGTCGACCGCACAGCTTGATATGAAACACGTTAAATCAACGTTCATCAATAATACTTTAAAGAGACTGTTGTCGAAGTTAACTTCAAAGTTTAAGAACAGTATAAAAGTGTATTACAAAACTGGTGCAAGACTTAGTAGCATTTTCAAAAGGAAACTAGTTGCAGAATCACAATGTGTAATATATACCATTCCGTGTTCAGATTGTGAGAAGACCTATGTTGGACAAACTAAACAAGGTTTAAAAAGCAGAACGTACCAACATAAGTACAACCTGAAGAAAAGTGATACATTTTCAGCAATATTCAATCATGCTATTGAGACCGTCCATAACATTGATTTTGGAAGCACAAATATTCTACATAAAGAAAAACAGTTAGGACGTAGGCTCGTTTTGGAATTATTGCGCATTTCCATCTTTCCTACAATAAAAGGGAATAAATCTAACTGGTCCTTAAAATTCCCTCCACAAGACGTTCAAAAAGATGTAAACTATAAACTTGCTAAACATCGTGAGAAGGTTGTCAAAATGAAATCAGCTATTGCCGATAGGGCTATAACTTAGTTACAATATTTGTAATTGAATTTTCTCTTGCGTAATATTTTTCTTCTATTTTTAGATTGAAAAGGACTGCTAAGTACAGTCGAAATATCTAAATAAAGTTTTTCTTGTATTCTCGGGGATGGTTCGCAATAAAAAAAAGTTACTTTTGACCCGAAAGCAATTCATAACGATTTAAATTTACAAGAAACATATTTTTGCATGAGCATTCATGCATACCATATAATATAAAATATAATACATTAAATAATGAAATTTTAAGAATTGCAACAATATGTAATGATATTGGCTTTCTTCAAAATCATTTTATTTTTAATGTATTATATACATTAAATATCTAATTTAATGTATCTAATTTAATTTAATGTATCTATTTAATTTATCTAATCTAAAATAAAAATAAATAAAAACAAAAAATAGTAAAATCAACAAAATATTATTAAACATAAATTTAAACTCTCAAGCTGGAAATTTTTATGGATGAACTTCATCAAAGGAATTGCGTCATTAGCATTTATTTGATCCCGCTGCTATGGAATAAAATTTTACGCTTTTGATTATCCTGGTTTTTATATTAAAATCACGGTTTGATTTCTCTCCTTGTGAAGAAGTGGATCTTTGGTTAAAATCTCTGTTTTTAATAATTTATTATTTATTGCTAAATATATTTGTGTTTTGCACTAAATCAGGGAGCAGATTATACGTGTCAAAAATCACAACGCTAATATTCCTTCGATTCTTGTTGGTAATAAGGTTGATTTGATCGATCAACGACAGGTAAGTATGGAGGAAGCTCAGAACCGAGCAAACCAATGGAACATCCAATATATTGAAACTTCAGCTAAAACAAAAGAGAATGTTGATTCGGTATGGGCAATTTATTGGATATGATTATTTTAAAAAATAACTTTTGCGAATTAGGCATTTTATGAGTTACTAAAAGAGCTACGAAAGCAGAAATATCCCGGAAAATGTTCAGAGGCAAACTCTAAGAAACGAAAAGGACGCCGTTGCGTTATCTTATAAAATATTGTTATCTAGCGAGTTTTTAATTTTTTACAATTTATATGTTCATCAATTTGTATCCTGTTAAAGGGCTGTATTTTTCAGTTTTTTCCTCTCTTTCTATATATTTACCTGATTATTGTCTGAAAAAGCAAAGATCGATTCGGTTTGAAAAAGTTTCACCTTATTGAATGTTTTCTAATATTTAAACGATTTTTAAATATTATTAAATATTATTAATATTTTTAAATATTTATACAACAAACACAGAATATCGAAAATCAGAATATACAAAAAATATACAAAAAAATTAATTTAGTTTAGTATTTAATTTAGTATTAAAATAATTTGTTTATAATTCACCTTTTTATCTTTTATTCAAATTTATCTTTTATAATTCATTTTAATGAAATTAAAAATATATTAATTTTTAACAGACTTTAAAAGATATCAGATTTAAAGAAATCATATATCAAGATATTATTATAATATTATTTCAAGATATCATAATACCATATACCTTATATCAAGCAAAAATTTAAAATTTAAATCTTAAATAACAGTCAATTTTTATGAATTAACTAATAAATAACAGACGTTGTATCATAATAAAGAATAGAGGTCATCAGGAGGAACTGATATGTTATCAGGTTTCGACCGCTATTCCACGGGGTCGAATCAAGTTAACATAAAAATTGAAATTCAAAATAAACGTCATTTTTATTAATTAACTAATAAATAACAAACGTTGTATCAGAATAAATATTAGTGGTCATTAAGAGGAACTGATATGTTATCAGGTTTCGGTCTCTGTTTATCGACCCAACATAGCAGCGAGAGCAAACACATGGTAATGACATATTTCCTCTGATAAAATTTGATTATTTAGTATCTTATTATAATACAAGAATATTATTATTATTTTTTTAATTTCCAGGAACTATCAGGTATAGTTATTATTTATTTTAAACAGACTTTAAGAAATATCAGATTTAAAGAAATTATATATCAAGATATTATTATAATATTATTTCAAGATATCATAATGTCATATTTCAAGAAATAGAGATTTGAGGATTTTGTAGATAATAGGATTTTAAAAATAAAAATAAAGTCATTTTGATGAATTGACTTATAAATAACAGACAATGTATCACAAAAATGTTTATCCCGATGAAATTTCATTGGGAGGAACTGATATGCAATCAGGTTTCGGCCCATATTTCTCGAACCAGCATAGCAGTAGGACCAAACACTTGTCAATGACCTATTTCCTCTGATGAAATTTAATTATCTAGTGCATCTTATTTATTTATATTATTAAATAAATAATTAATAATAATAAGTTATTATTAAATAAATTTCTTAAATTATTTATTATCCATAAGTAACTTCGCTTAATGTCCTTATTCCTAAACACGTGCTAATGACGTATTTCCTCGGTTGTAATTCGATTATCTAGTATATTATTCTAATACATTTTCTACATAAGAGTTTAATCTTATTTTCAATAATATTTTGTTGATTTATAAATTGTAAATTAAATATTTTAACAATATTTTGTTGATTTATAATTCTTCATTATAAGAAAAAATCATTAAACTTGCTTGAAAATTATCAGAAAATAATGTCTTATCAATTATAATATTTTATAATTTATATAACAATAGAATTTAAAATCAAAATAATGGGCATAATAACATTTATAAGGCATTTAATATAATTAGAGGAAGTATAATACATTTTTTATTAGTCATTTTAATCAGACGCGGAAGAACAACGAAAAAAACTGCTAGACGCAGTGTTCTTTGTTGTTCTTCCGCGTCTGGCTAAAATGACTAAAAAAAATTCACGCGGATTAGTATCACTCTCGTTTTGAGACATTTTTTAATTATTCTGAGAAGTTTAAGAGACAACAAAACCCTTAATTTTAATATGTTTACAATTTCCAGTAACTTGTCACAACTACTTAAATAGTTTTTCAATGTTTTTGTTCTCAGCTCTTAAAGTATTTAAACAATTTCGATTTTGAAATACCAAAGCTGAGAGTTTTGATATTTCAAATAATAGAATAATATGCGCATATAGGTATTTGAAGTATTCAATGAATACTTCAAGTATTTATTGAGGTATACACACCTGTTATGTAATTTAAAAATTAATTTAAGGACTTGTATCCATTCAAGAACATATATAAGAGCTAAACTTTAAAGATATATAGGAGTTAAACAAAATTTGTGTATGTACGCAAGTTTGTACGTATTTTTACGGCCATCAACGAATGAATCAGGTGCATGATGTACTAGAAAATCTTAGTAGTTCTCCTATAGTCCTAAAATCCTATAGTCCTCCTATAGTAGGACTCCTTTGCATCCAGCTGATTGTCGTCTGCTAGTGGATTGCCGTCTGCTAAAAGGATTGCCGTCTGCTAAAAGGATTGCCGTCTGCTAGTCCTCATCTGCATCCAGCAGTGAAAGGGAATTGGCACTGATGAGTCATTGTGATGACGAAACGGCATTCGTCATTCTTTCGCGTCGGGCTAATATGATTACTAATTATGGGTTTGGAATTATTTAATGATTTTATGATTTAAAATGATTTTTAATGATTTTTAAGTAGCAAAAGACTACATTTATTATTTTTTGTTTTATTGCATATATTTTTTAATGCTGGGCGATTGGGTTTTAACCAATCAGATCAACTAATCATTTTCAATCAATAATTAAGATCTTAAATTGGCTTAGCCAAGATTAGTACATTTTATTTGGCGCTTAAATGTAATGTAAATTTGAAAACTTAAAGACAGCTATATTTAATATGTATCAATCAGAAGCTCAAGACATCAATATCCCCGAATCATTTAATATTGCTACAGATGAAGTGCTTATTTCATACTTGGACAAAGGTCTTTCGGAATGTTGGGATTTAGTGAATACGAATATCGCTGATGTAGAAGAATTCATTGAAGCGTTGCAAGAATATCCGGAAGTACCGGAATGGATGGTAGGTAACGTAAATATGTTTAAGCAGTTATTTGAATTTAAAAGCACTGACGAGATACGACAATCAATTGAGCAAACTTTAACAGAATATTATGACATGATCGTTATACCGCACACCATTTTGCAGCAACAACTTAGCTTAATAAGTTCTCAGCACTATAGTGAGTACATTCCAGTAGGCCTTTTAGATGTTGCCCCTTTAAGCTTCGACGAAGAACAAACGACCTACTTGAAACTCCATAACCGGATAAATATGTCTTGTGTATGTCCTCAGATTAGAAGTTTGAAGGCAGCGCTAGATTTCCATGTGGAATCAGTAGAAATGCTAAATGCAATACTTGAAAAGTATTATGATTTCATGTTACATATAAATACGCATATAGATCGGTTGATTTCTGTTTATGAATTTGGACTTTATCATCATGTGCCGGGACAACAGTCTGATGCGCTGAACAAATACACATTTTATAATAAATCTACTGAAGAATCTGCTGATGAGCCACAGAATACAGAAATCGATCAAGATCGAGTTCCTGATCACTTACACAGACTTTTCAGCTTGCGTGAAATCGTTAGTATGTCATACAGACAGAAAATGACCGGCAAAAAATATGTTCAGCTGCATTCGAGGGATAAGCAGTTTGACGTGGCAATGCTGTCTCGTAACCAGAATGCCCCACTTACCATGGAGTCGATTTCAGAAAGTGATGAAGATGACGAAGACACTTGTGTCAGTGCTACCTTTGATTTTATTGAAGAATGCTCAGAGAGTGAGGTAAATCCTTTTTCGGATATTATTGATTTGGTAGGTTTGTATGATAATTATAAATTATTGGATATACATTCTTGTATAGACATGAATATGAATGCTTCTAGAAGAGATATTGTCGATCCTGTTATTAACGCCGCAAAGGTAGCAAAGAAAAAGTCAAAACTAGGATCTAATTTGTCTTCTAAAACGGCAATATTCCATAAGTCACTCCAACATTCGAAGATGACCTTAAATAATACTTTATTGACAGATACGGATAATGAAATCAATAGGGAAACAGCATTTACTGATGCTAGTAATTGGCGATTTGAAACATCTAAGTCCAGAGAAAAAAAACAAGTGAGAATTAATATGCTAAAGCGGGATCTACAAGTTCATATTAACACGGCCAGCGTTTTGAAGCAAACACTGCTAGATGCTCTGGAGGAAAAAGAAAAGGCTAAAGTTATGCTAGATGCTGTTAAACACCATCTGGACGTAGCTGATGATGCTAGCGAGGTGAATTATAAGGCCTTGGAGAAACATGTTCAAACAGAAAAGAAACTACTGCATAAACGACAAAAGCTGTTGTTTAGATTGAATTCAAGATACAATGCTCTACTAAGTCGCTTGAACACCAAAAGAAATTTGATATATGACACTGCTTTAAAAGCGGACAGACTAAATAAGGCTATTCTCACAAAACGCAAGCGTGTGAAAGACAATACTAAACAAGTACAAAGCACCATTAATTTTGGCTTGGAAATGAAGTCTGAGCAACTTATGCTATCGCAACATTTTGGCGATGAGGAAATTAAAACTAAACTTCAAAGTCTACAGGAAATACCAAAAACTAAGATACTCAAAGGAAAAAAGGCTATTGAGAAGACTATATATAGAATTAGGGTACGGAAGCAATGTGTCCTTTCTTTACATCTTAATATATGCTTTTAAAAAAGCTAGTTTTCCGCGCAAAAACGATCTTGAAATGCTTCGGTATTAAGACTTATCGTTCAAAGGAGGCTAAGAGGTATTAGATATAGTGAATCTTAAAACAACTTTTAATCACCATTTGTTAATCACCAAATTAAATTAAAAAATGCAAAATCAAAATTTAATAATTCAATATAGAATATAATAATAATAAAAATTTTATTGTTTTATTAAACAATAAAATAAATAATTGCTATAAGATTTTTATAATTTATACATTAATGTATTAATTTATACATAAGGTACATGCACCTTATTATCATAAGGTATACTAATCAATTCAGCTAACTGAGTCTACGTATTTAATATAATTATAAAATAAACAAAACATAATAATGCTAAATCAAAATTTAATAATTAAATAATAAAATTAATAATTGTTTTTAGATTTTCTATAATTTAAATCAAGTTAAAATAAAAAATTGAAATTTAAAATAAAAGTCATTTTTATGAATTGACTAATAAATAACATACAACACCTGTTCACATTTCAGTTCCTAGTAATTACTCTAATCTTTATTCTTATTTTTATTTAGTATAAAATACATTGACTTAGTTATCTGATCTGATTTATTAATTAACTAATAAATAGCAAACAATGTATCAGAATAGGGATTAGAGGTAATCAAAAGGAACTGCTATGATATCAGGTTTCGACCCCTATTCCTCAACCCAACATAGCAGCGAGGCTAAATTCGTGCTAAGGACGTATGATACATCAGATAATCAAATTTCATCAAAGGAAAAATGTCAACGGCATGTATTTAGCCCCGCTGATATGTTGGGTCGATGAATAGGGGCCGACACCTGTTCACATTTCAGTTCCTAGTAATTACTCTAATCTTTATTCTTATTTTTATTTAGTATAAAATACATTGACTTAGTTATCTGATCTGATTTATTAATTAACTAATAAATAGCAAACAATGTATCAGAATAGGGATTAGAGGTAATCAGGAGGAACTGCTATGATATCAGGTTTCGGCCCCTAACATACCCAACATAGCAGCGAGGCCAAATACGTGCAAATGACGCCTTTCCTTTGATGAAATTTGATTATCCTATAATATTACAAAGTATATTATTTATTATCCATCCATAAAAATTTTTCGCTTATGATTTTTAAATTTATTTTTAATAATATTGTGTTGATTTACATATTTTAATATTTTTTGTTTGATGATATTTATATAAAAAATATTTTATTGTTCTTTTATAGTTTTTATAGTCTTTTATAGTTGTCTAGCCGAGAACAAATGGCAATAAAAGCCCAAATCAACAAAATCGCGAAAATTAGAATGTGTGCAAAATGAAATCATTTTAAACATTCAAATATGGTTCCATAGTTTTAATTGTAACACTTTCCAACACTAATCTATGATCCATATTAGATAAATAGCAAAGGATGGACCCATTTTCGAAATCTCATGTTTTGTTTCTTTCGTGTGATAGGCTAATTACGATTTCCTTCATGACGTTTTCGCCTTTTTGTGATGACTTATTTAGGTCTTCAGCGGGCGTCCCATTTGTCTATTGTAAGTGCTGGAAAACTCCTTGTTGTAAACTTTATAGACAGCTACAATCCTTTCAAACAATGATCTTGATTCAGGATAATCCAGGGTTTAGTCATTAAGTACAGCCAATCTGATCTGATTTACTATTTGACTAATAAATAACAGACGTTGTATCAGAATGAATATTAGAGGTCATTAGGAAGAACTGCTATTGATATTGTGTAATATAAGAATATTATAATATTATAATATTACTATAAATTAGAATATTATTTTATTATATTAGAATATTAAAGCATGCAGTAAGGATGCACACGGAGAGCCACAGAATATGCATTTACATTGAATGGAGACTGGATGAAATGGAAAATTAATAACGCAAAATTTATCATGATAACCGTCAATAGAAAATGTCCATAGTAATGGTCTCTTAATATAACAAGCCTGCTGCCAGCGAGTATGTAAAAATACGGATGTTAAATAAATCTCAGGGTTAACTTTGGATATTTTCAGAATAAATTTAGATTCATCAATCTAAAATGTTTGGGTTTTGGCAAATTGAAGATCGCGCGAACATAATTAGAGCATGTAGGAATACGAGATAATATGGTGACCGATGTAGAGGAACATTTCACAGAAACACCCACAATGTGCTTAATAAATTTGTTTTGACAGTTATCAATTTGAGCAAAGTTCGAAGAGGATGAGTCCGACCATATTACCGGTAAACCGTATGTCAAAATTGGCAATAACATAACACGAAAGTGTTTAATAGCACCATCGTATGACAAAGCATCCAGATTACTTACACTACAAGTAGCCATTGTACTTTTCGAAATGAGCTTATCCTTTTTAAAATGAGCTTATCCTATTTTCCTTAATGAACCTCCACGGCTAAATTTTACAATCTTAGATTTGTGTACATTTATCTTCAAATAATTGTCCACACAGTATTTAGATAATTCATCCAAATCTAGTTGTGATTCATACATACTTGTAGACATAATAGCTAGATTGTCCGCATACATTGCCATCGTTATCGAGGTTCTACCACAAATTTTACAAGGTAAATCCGCTACGGAAAACGCAAATAAAGCGGGACTCAGAGGGTGGCCCTGCATGATACTCTGTGTAGATGATAAATATTCAGAATAATTTAGGCAGTCAAAAACTTTAAAGTAGTTTGGTTCTAATATGTTCTTTATTAACTGTAGTAATTCACAACTTATGTGAAAATAATGAACTAATTTGAAAAGCAGCAATGTGCGATTAGCAGAGTCAAAAGCCTTAGCAAAATATATGAATATGGTGTATGAAGGCTTTCTAATAGAAAATAATGTATGCACTTTATTCCTGACAATATTCAATGCATTTAAAGTTGAGCGGATAGTACGAAAACCGAATTGTTCATGTGGAAGCAAATATTTGCAGAATTTAATGACGCGACGAGTCACGGCAAAGGATAAAAGCTTATAGGTATGGTTAAGAAGAGCAATACCACGATAAGAATCAACATTATTAGCATCATCATTTTCTTTATACAATACCTAAATAATACATTCCCAAATTCTGGAACAGAGCAGCCACTATGAAAACAGTTGAAAAGAAAGATCCAATAATCTGCAACGATATCGAAAGATGCTCGAATAGTTTCTATGTATAATTTATCAGGACCAGTGGCTTTCTTATTTTTCTTTTTATTGATGCACACCTGTAGTTCTTCTTTCGTAAATAGAGCATTTAACGGGTCACAAAGTGAAGGCGTATTATGAGAGATAACGTTAATTCATCCCTGTCCTAAATCAACAACATTTTTTCCACCTAAAATTCAAAAAGTGCTAACTTCATTCTGTAAGAGGAATTAAAGAAGACCTTTGAGGACGGTTAGTTGTAAGTTTCCAAGGAAACTTTTCAGTATGCCTTATCTTTTGAGACTCTAACCTGGTTGAGCGAAATTAAATTCATTTAACGGAACCCTATATTGCATTTTGCACATGAAGTTCATTCTTAAAATTATCATTATCATTGTATCGACGAATTTCACCAGCGAAATTATGTATCGAGCAAGCTTGCGCATATAGAACGGCTTTCGGGTGCCTCTAACCTCTAAACTTGATTTTTTTTATTTTAAACACGATTCTAAAAGAGTTTCGTTAATTAGTTCATTGATTTCCTTCTACCAAGAGTTGCATAGCCACCTTTAAATTATCTACCGCATCTGCTCCAATGCATGGTATTCTACTAAAATTAGAACTTGAAGCTATGACCTGTTTTCTAAGTGTCTTTACGTCTAAAGTACAGGATACCGGCTTGTATTTTTTATAATCGCCTACTTATTTGCTAGATCGAAATGCACATTTTGGATTTGGGAATTTGCAAATATTAAATCAATACAACTACGGCCGTTGAATGATTCGTATGTCCATCTCTCTATGGGCAAATCGCATCTAAGTTTAGCGTTGCAAAATAGTCTATTAGTAATTAAAGTTTTAAAGGTATATGATTTTGTATTATATTATAATTTTATAATATAAAATACGTAGACTCAGTTAACATTTAATTAGTTAAATGTTAACTGATTAGTTAATTAGTTAATTAGTTACTCAGTTAACTCATTTAATTTATATATTGAAAATTTAATATTTTAATAATATTTTGTTTATTTATACTTTACCATTATAAGAAATGGAAATAAAAATCCATTAAACTTGCTTGAAAATTAGCAGAAAAATAGTGGTAATACCATTGAATTGATCTTTGTATAGTAGCTGCGTAACAGCCCATCAATATGACACACGAGCGAAAAAGTTTACTTATAGCGCATTCTGCACATTGTTTTATTCCAAATAAATAATCATTGACATTATTGATAACATATTTACACAGAGATGATAAATATAATTTCATATGAAAAAGATAATAACTAAATGAAAACAGTAAATTCGTTAAGGAATTAAATTATAATCTTTAAATAATAAAATTATTAAAAATTGATATTTGTAATATTGAAAATAATTCCAAGACCTTCATACATTAAGACTGATACATTTTTATACTGAGACTTCGCAGAAATAATTTGCCACAAAAATTGAGACTATTGAGCGAAAAACTTTTATAAATAGAAAATAAAGATACTTTGTAATAGAGTAAGATACATCAGATAATCAAATTTCATCAAAGGAAAAAGGTCAACGGCATGTATTTGTCCCCCCTGCTACGTTGGGTCGATGAATAGGGGCCGACACCTGTTCACATTTCAATTCCTAGTAATTACTCTAATCTTTATTCTTATTTTTATCTAGTAAAAAATACATAGACTTAGTTATCTGATCTGACTTATTAATTAACTAATAAATAGCAAACAATGTATCAGAATAGGGATTAGAGGTAATCAAAAGGAACTGCTATGATATCAGGTTTCACCCCTATTCCTCAACCCAACATAGCAGCGAGGCTAAATTCGTGCTAAGGACGTATGATACATCAGATAATCAAATTTCATCAAAGGAAAAAGGTCAACGGCATGTATTTGTCCCCGCTGCTACGTTGGGTCGATGAATAGGGGCCGACACCTGTTCACATTTCAGTTCCTAGTAATTACTCTAATCTTTATTCTTATTTTTATTTAGTATAAAATACATTGACTTAGTTATCTGATCTGATTTATTAATTAACTAATAAATAGCAAACAATGTATCAGAATAGGGATTAGAGGTAATCAAAAGGAACTGCTATGATATCAGGTTTCGACCCCTATTCCTCAACCCAACATAGCAGCGAGGCTAAATTCGTGCTAAGGACGTATGATACATCAGATAATCAAATTTCATCAAAGGAAAAATGTCAACGGCATGTATTTAGCCCCGCTGATATGTTGGGTCGATGAATAGGGGCCGACACCTGTTCACATTTCAGTTCCTAGTAATTACTCTAATCTTTATTCTTATTTTTATCTAGTATAAAATACATAGACTTAGTTATCTGATCTGATTTATTAATTAACTAATAAATAGCAAACAATGTATCAGAATAGGGATTAGAGGTAATCAGGAGGAACTGCTATGATATCAGGTTTCGACCCTATTCCTCAACCCAACATAGCAGCGAGGCTAAATTCGTGCTAAGGACGTATGATACATCAGATAATCAAATTATATCAAACAAAAAAAAGTTCAACGGCATGTATTTGTCCCCGCTGCTACGTTGGGTCGATGAATAGGGGCCGACACCTGTTCACATTTCAGTTCCTAGTAATTACTCTAATCTTTATTCTTATTTTTATTAAGTATAAAATACATGGACTTAGTTATCTGATCGGATTTATTAATAAACTAACAAATAATCAACGATGTATCATAATAGAGATGAGAGGTAATCAGGAGGAACTCCTATGGTATCAGGTTTCGACCCCTATTCTTCAACCCAACATAGAAGCGGGGCTAAATACGTTCTAAGGACGTATGATACATCAGATAATCAAATTTCATCAAAGGAAAAACGTCAACGGCATGTATTTGGCCCCGCTGCTATGTTGAGTCGATGAATAGGGGCTGACACCTGTTCACATTTCAGTTCCTAGTAATTACTCTAATCTTTATTCTTATTTTTATCTAGTATAAAATAAATTGACTTAGTTATCTTATCTGATTTATTAATTAACTAATAAATAGCAAACAATGTATCAGAATAGGGATTAGAGGTAATCAGGAGGAACTGCTATAATATCAGGTTTCGACCCTATTCATCAACCCAATATAGAAGCGGGGCTAAATTCGTGCTAAGGACGTATGATACATCAGATAATCAAATTTCATCAAAGGAAAAAGGTCAACGGCATGTATTTGTCCCCGCTGCTACTTTGGGTCGATGAATAGGGGCCGACACCTGTTCACATTTCAGTTCCTAGTAATTACTCTAATCATTATTCTTATTTTTATTTAGTATAAAATACATAGACTTAGTTATCTGATCGGATTTATTAATTAACTAATAAATAATAGACGATGTATCAGAATAGGGATTAGTGGTCATCAGGAGGAACTGCTATGATATCAGGTTTCGACCCCTATTCCTCAACCGAACATAGGAGCGGGGCTAAATACATTATAAGGACGTATGATACATCAGGTAATCAAATTTCATCAAAGGAAAAAGTTCAACGGCATGTATTTGGCCCCGCTGCTATGTTGGGTCGATGAATAGGGACCGACACCTGTTCACATTTCAGTTCCTAGTAATTACTCTAATCTTTATTCTTATTTTTATTTAGTATAAAATACATTGACTTAGTTATCTGATCTGATTTATTTATTAACTAATAAATAATAGACGAACTATCAGAATAGGGATTAGTGGTCATCAGGAGGAACTGCTATGATATCAGGTTTCGACCCCTATTCCTCAACCCAACATAGAAGCGGGGCTAAATACGTTATAAGGACGTATTATACATCAGATAATCAAATTTCATCAAAGGAAAAAGGTCAACGGCATGTATTTGGCCCCGCTGCTATGTTGGGTCGATGAATAGTGGCCGACAACTGTTCACATTTCAGTTCCTAGTAATTACTCTTATCTTTATTCTTATTTTTATTTAGTATAAAATATATAGAATTAGTTATCTGATCTGATTTATTAATTAACTAATAAATAATAGACGATGTATCAGAATAGGGATTAGTGGTCATCAGGAGGAACTGCTATGATATCAGGTTTCGACCCCTATACCTCAACCAACATAGAAGCGAAGCTAAATACGTGCTAAGGACGTATGATACATCATATAATCAAATTTCATCAAAGGAAAAAGGTCAACGGCATGTATTTGTCCCCGTTGCTATGTTGGGTCGATGAATAGGGCCGACACCTGTTCACATTCCAGTTCCTAGTAATTACTGTAATCTTTATTCTTATTTTTATTTAGTATAAAATACATAGACTTAGTTATCTGATTTATTAATTAACTTATAAAAAATAGACGATGTATCAGAATAGGGATTAGTGGTCATCAGGAGGAACTGCTATGGTATCAGGTTTCGTCCCCTATTCATCAACCTAACATAGCAGCGGGTATTTATAATTATTAGATAAATAATTATAAATAATAAATAATTATATTAGATATTATACAATTTAAATTTATATAACGATAAACCGTAGTGTACATTATTTTAATACAAAGCATATTGTTTATTATCCATCCGTAAAAACCTGCTTAATAGTTATAATTTATTTTAAATAATATTCTGTTGTTTTGAATAATGTAAAATTACAAGAAAAACAAAAAATCATCAAAAAAGGATGAAATTTGATTATCTAGTATATCTTATTACAAAGCATATTGTTTATTATCCATCCTTTTCTCTTTTTCTGATTAATAGTTTAAATTTAGTTTTAATAATATTTTGTTGATTTGTATGTTGTAAATTTGATATTTTAACAATATTTTGTTGATTTATACTTTTCCAATATAAGAAAAAATCATCAAACTTGCTTGAAAATTAGCAGAAAAATAGTTCTATCAAGAATAAATAGTTTAAGTATTTCTGACAGAGGTTATATAACCGGGATAACAAAGTTTATGATTTCGAATAATGAATTAGGTTTCGGGATTATTCTTCGACACAACATTGTAGCTGGTCGAACAATTGTCTATAAACTTGCGTACATACACAAATTTTGTTTAACTCCTATATATCTTTAAAGTTTAGCTCTTATATATGTTCTTGAATGGATACAAGTCCTTAAATTAATTTTTAAATTACATAACAGGTGTGTATACCTCAATAAATACTTAAAGTATTCATTGAATACTTCAAATACCTATATGCGCATATTATTCTATTATTTGAAATATCAAAACTCTCAGCTTTGGTATTTCAAAATCGAAATTGTTTAAATACTTTAAGAGCTGAGAACAAAAACATTGAAAAACTATTTAAGTAGTTGTGACAAGTTACTGGAAATTGTAAACATATTAAACTTAAGGGTTTTGTTGTCTCTTAAACTTCTCAGAATAATTAAAAAATGTCTCAAAACGAGAGTGATACTAATCCGCGTGAATTTTTTTTAGTCATTTTAGCCAGACGCGGAAGAACAACAAAGAACACTGCGTCTAGCAGTTTTTTTCGTTGTTCTTCCGCGTCTGATTAAAATGACTAATAAAAAATGTATTATACTTCCTCTAATTATATTAAATGCCTTATAAATGTTATTATGCCCATTATTTTGATTTTAAATTCTATTGTTATATAAATTATAAAATATTATAATTGATAAGACATTATTTTCTGATAATTTTCAAGCAAATTTAATGATTTTTTCTTATAATGAAGAATTATAAATCAACAAAATATTGTTAAAATATTTAATTTACAATTTATAAATCAACAAAATATTATTGAAAATAAAATTAAACTCTTATGTAGAAAATGTATTAGAATAATATACTAGATAATCGAATTACAACCGAGGAAATACGTCATTAGCACGTGTTTAGGAATAAGGACATTAAGCGAAATTACTTATGGATAATAAATAATTTAAGAAATTTATTTAATAATAAATTATTATTAATAATTATTTATTTAATAATATAAATAAATAAGATGCACTAGATAATTAAATTTCATCAGAGGAAATAGGTCATTGACAAGTGTTTGGTCCTACTGCTATGCTGGTTCGAGAAATATGGGCCGAAACCTGATTGCATATCAGTTCCTCCCAATGAAATTTCATCGGGATAAACATTTTTGTGATACATTGTCTGTTATTTATAAGTCAATTCATCAAAATGACTTTATTTTTATTTTTAAAATCCTATTATCTACAAAATCCTCAAATCTCTATTTCTTGAAATATGACATTATGATATCTTGAAATAATATTATAATAATATCTTGATATATAATTTCTTTAAATCTGATATTTCTTAAAGTCTGTTTAAAATAAATAATAACTATACCTGATAGTTCCTGGAAATTAAAAAAATAATAATAATATTCTTGTATTATAATAAGATACTAAATAATCAAATTTTATCAGAGGAAATATGTCATTACCATGTGTTTGCTCTCGCTGCTATGTTGGGTCGATAAACAGAGACCGAAACCTGATAACATATCAGTTCCTCTTAATGACCACTAATATTTATTCTGATACAACGTTTGTTATTTATTAGTTAATTAATAAAAATGACGTTTATTTTGAATTTCAATTTTTATGTTAACTTGATTCGACCCCGTGGAATAGCGGTCGAAACCTGATAACATATCAGTTCCTCCTGATGACCTCTATTCTTTATTATGATACAACGTCTGTTATTTATTAGTTAATTCATAAAAATTGACTGTTATTTAAGATTTAAATTTTAAATTTTTGCGTGATATAAGGTATATGGTATTATGATATAAAAGTATAAAATTATTTATTATTTATTAATAGTTTAATTATTTTATTTTTATTTATCATTATGCTTATTTTATAAATAATTTTATATACGTAGACTCAGTTATCTGATATGATTTTATGGAATCAAAATAATAGTAGATATAATAATTCCACACAATTGGAATATTAAAGAAGAAATAATATTTTGTCGCCTTTATTGGAAACTGTAAATTTACAAATTTTGTAAATTTACAGTTTTAATTTTTCATTTAATCGAAACTTTTTCAAATAGTTAAAGTTTCTTAATTTGATAAAGGAGGGACACTTGTTTTCAAATTGACAAGGAAACTAGGTGAGGTAGAAAGAAACCTAAACAAATTAAATTCAACATATGAAATGTCTAGAGCCAATTTATTTCAGTTAACCACTCGTTCTAATAAAGAGGCCGAAATATATTTTCAAATACAATCTGCGATTAAGTTAACAAACGCTCAGATAGAACTAAACAAACGCAATTCTATTGAATCCCATCGTATGGTATATAATGCAGATAGATCTGTCAAAGAAATTACAAGTGCTTTAAACAGAATGATGGGCAGAGCTTATGATCTCAAGTGTGAATTAAGGGATATGCAGTGTAAAGAAGGTAAGTCTATTATTAGAAAGTACTTGGCATCCGGACTCCGTATATCAGCAGATAATAAACTTAAGGAAATTACAAGAAGGCAAGCTTACGCCCGAAACACATTTAAGTTCAATGCTTTGAATATAAGGTCTGATCAAAACGAAATCGATCAGATCAAACAAGAAATAAGAAGCAAAGATATACATTTAAATAAAATAAAACAAAATCTGAAAGAAGTAAGTAAAAAGAGTAAAATATTAAAAGATATGAAGAATTTCTACCTCAAAATATCATCTAGGGCTAGAAAGCTAAATACATTGATCGGTAAGAAATGCAATATTCACAGTTACACGTACCTAGCACAGACGGATCCAAAAAAATACCATTATCTAATGGCGAAATTTAAAATGCAAAAAATGTACGTAAATGAGATTCAATTGCTGGAAGCTGCTAAGTCTGAGAATCAGCGTCTAAGATCCCAGATGCATAAAATCGACCAGGAAGTAGCTAGGAAAAAACACGCATTGGATAAACTATATGAAACGAGAAAGTCGTCCGGGCAAATAGGTAACGGTAACAACAAACTAATCTTACAACTGACACGAGTTAAGAATACGATCCATCGAAATAGGACAGTAAATACAAAACTTAGTCATCTGTTGGAATTAATGGATTACATTGAGTATACGATAACGTTGTTTAAGGACAGAATCCGACTGTACGCACGTAATAAAATGTTCAAAGAACTACAATATGCAATTGATTTGCTAAACGAATTCAGAGCAAAATACGAACGACGCTTTGTTCCGCAATTATTCGGTGAAATGTACCTTGATAAAATGTATGAATTTGACATCAGTAAAGTTCCGCGAATTCCGTCATTGCACGATATTCAAATAGTTCAGTACAAGAAAAGAAGATGTGAGTACGATGACATTTGCTACCGTTTCAATATTGGCGAAGAATATGATATTCGACAACCAACAAATAGGATATGTTGTCTGCAATGGTCAAAATCTGATTCATCAACGCTTCTAGAGAGCAACGATGATTACGCAGATTTTTTCGATAATCCAGAAGCAGCAGAAATTCCGCTAGGATCGCCAAACTATTGCCAAACGGACAGTGAATGTCCCCTACGATATCTGTGCAAGTCTGTGTGCGATCATCCCAACTATGATAAGATCTATGAAAAGTACATTATCGAAGACACTGGGTTCGACATTAGTATTGAATCTGATGATATCGACACAAAGGATATTCTATCAACCGAAATAGATGAGACACCGGAAGAAGAAGCGTATAGACAATTTAAAGAACTCAACGCACAGATATTGTATCGAGACGTAGATACTGACTTTGCACTTACTGAATATGAAAAGCATAAGCGTAGATACATATATTTGATTGAAAAAGACGAAGAATTCATTGAAAATGACCTTGAATACTTTCACAAATGTCTCAAAAGTACAATGGAATTTCAGCAGAATTTACCACACTGGCTTCAGTAATTGTTACTTAATTCAATAATAGTTAAATTAGCTGCATAAGTTTTTTTACTGTCGTTCAATTCAGTCGTTTGACTAAAAATGATACATAATAAAAAAAAATATTTATTATTTCACAAAATGTTGCATTAGGTTAGATATTCGTAAGCTCGAAAAATTAACCCACCTCAACAATGTATATTACTGCATTAGTTCTTCCAAAATGAAATATACCAAATTATTTATTATTTTTATAGAGATTATTAATTTAATATTATAATCCATATTAAAATATATATTAATATATTTAATATGATAAAAATTATATTGATTATTGATTATAGATTAATGTACTAGATTATTTTTTACTTCAATAATAAAGAATCGCAAATTACATCGATCATAAAACATTTTTGATTAAAAAGCGTCTACGTTTGTCGTCAGACTAATTTCCAATCAGATATTTCTAGTCAATTTTAAGTTGATATACCTGTGCAGTCATTTTTACCATTGAAATTCGGTAAAAAAAATTACCTGGGTGATCACTGAAAATAAACGTCGGATAGACCAAAGCATTCGATTTGTTTTCCCAGATTTTTAATAGTTTCTTTTTTCGATTTGAGCGATCAAGACACCAATAACCCTAAATATTTTTCAGCAGTGACAACTGCGATTCGTTGACATTTCAAGAAATATTCCCGATGATCTTGTCTGGGCCTGTCTCAGAATTGCACACGTCTTCTCATTTATCGGGAGCAGCCAATGCACCGTCCAATCAATCAAGCAATTCTTATCCTCCAGGTTAATCTATTTATGATTCAACGTTGTTAAATAAATTTAAGTATATTAGCAGCTCAAGTAAATAATTTAATAATAATATTTAAATATTATTAAATAATATTATTTACTTTTATTAATAATAGTAAATAAAATATTATTTTGTCATCTCAGTAGAATAAATATACATAAAACGTTATTATTAAGATCGTCAACATAAAAGTTATTTGCTTTTCAACTTATGATGTATTAATAATCCTTTGATAAGTAAGAACCACAGTTTTCTTGTTTTCGCTTTCATACGCTGCGTCTTTAGTCTTTCTTCAATGCTTTTAATTTTGTTCATTTCCTCGACTACAATACTTAAAAATTCAGAGCAGATAATAATGCCATTAAACACGGGATAACAACGTCCTCTGTGTGAATCAAAGCCAACAGTAGCAGCTGCAAAATCAACTCCCGTATTTTTAGCGGCTTTGTGAGCATTGCTTTGAGTAAGGTGAACACACCCAGTTGGTATCATTGCAGGGGTAAATAGATCGACATTACCGTATCCGTTACGTGGTACAATGCCGTTTATTGCCTTGGGAGGTTTGTATGGACAAGTTTGCCATTCACCGTATAAGCAGAGATCTTGCTTTTCGTTTTGGTTGATGTCAGGATTATACTAAAAATAAATAGGGTAGATATTCGTAAGCTCGAAAAATTAACCCACCTCAACAATGTACATCACTGCATTAGTTCTTTCAAAACGAAATATACCAAATTATTTATTATTTTTATAGAGATTATTAATTTAATATTATAATCCATATTAAAATATATATTAATATATTTAATATGATAAAAATTATATTGATTATTGATTATAGATTAATGTAAAGTGGACAATAGTAAGTCTAACAAAGACTTCCGATGTGACTTTTGGACCAACAAACTCATACGCGACCACTCACATAAAAGCAGATCAACCTCCACCGTGTCCACTCCAACCACCTCAGTCGTTTCTGATATCCTTTGTCAACCCACTGAATGCGGAAACCACGATGTTTCCGCATTTAGATCCATCCTCTCGTCTCTTGTTCCTGCGGATAAACCATCCTTTTTCAAAAACATCTCTCCTGTCGCATTCATCCGCCTAAATAAATCTTCTCAATCTAATCCTTCTTAGCCCCCCCCCTAAAATTGTTTTCAAGCATTGCTCTCACGCGTCTACTGTCCTCTCCCAACGATTCAAACTCATGTTCTCTTCAGTCACTCACATTTTCCTCGATCGCAACCCCTCCGAAATCGCTCAGCTCTCATCTGCCCGCATCAAAAACGCCGTCGCGAGGAAAACAACGAAACATCTCTATCCATCCGAAACATCGACAGAAATTTCCAAGTTGTACACACCCGTCCCAAAATTCGATGGCGCTCCATCTCCCCTATGTGTCTTCTCCACTAGCCCCTATCACCACCACACACGGTTTCCGCCTCGGCCTCCTTAACACTAGATCTATTCTCAATAAATCCGATCTCATCTTGAATCTATTCAGCAAGCAATACATCGATCTCTTCTGCCTCACCGGATCCTGGCACTCCGTTTTTGACGACCTCTCCATCCGCCGCTTGCTCTCTGCCGGTTGCTCACTAGACGAATCCGCTCGCCCTCTCAGCAAATCCCCTTCTAAATTCTCTAATCATGGCGGCATTGTCGCATTCGCCCGTCACCCCGCGTTTATTCGCAAAATCACTTCCCTTTTCAGTCCTTGCTCTTTTGAACTGCTCACTTGTCGTTAATCTATCCCAATCAATCTAGATCTCGCCATAGTATACCGTCCAGGTTCATTAGCTCCTACATCCTTATTTTTTACCGAATTCGCTAACCTTCTGCCTCACTGTTCTTTTTCCTCAATCCCTTCAACGGTCTTGACGACTTCAACATCCGCCTCGATCGCCCCTCTTCTACCGAGTCTATCCAGTTCATCAATATTCTATCCAACTATAACTACAAGCCCATCTCCACTGCCCCCACACATATCCATGGTATAGCACTCGACATCATCGCTGTTCCCGATCATTTTGCTGCCTACACCTCACTGTCCATTCTCGATCCTGGTCTATCCGATCACTTTCTCGTCACCCTTAATTTTACTCACAACCACACCCCTCCTTACACACCTACAATCCTACGTCGCTCTTGGAGAAATCTTGACCTCTACCTTCTCCGCTCTGCCTTACTCAAATCGTCTCTATCCTATCCCACAACAAAATATTCCTCTCCTCATGATCTCGCCTTTCTTTTCGACTCTGAACTCACATCCATTCTTGATCTTCTCTTGCTCTTCAAGCCTCACTCACACCGTCGCTTGCACCGCGCCCCATGGTTTGACATCCAATGCCTACTCTCAAAGCGTCGACTCCGTCATGCTCTGAGAGTCTTTCACCGCTCTCTCAGACGTGATTTCCGCTCGATCACTCCGTCGTTATGATTACGGCTTTTCTTCCTCCTCCGTAGCTTGGTTCGCCTCATATCTATCCGACCGTTCCTTTCGCGTCTGTTCTAATTCATCATCCTCCCCTCCCATCCCTATTTTTTGCGGGGTTCCACAAGGTTCAGTCCTAGGTCCCCTGCTTTTCTCTCTTTTGCTTGGCGATCTCTCTCCATTTATCAAACCTTACTCATTTAACGTCATGCAATACGCCGATGACATTATAATCTATGCTCATGCACCCGCACATCGCATACACGATATCTGCATTTCTGCCTCCAACTGTCTTTCTTCTATCTACAAACGTCTCTCCAATCTCGATCTCGTTCTAAATTCCAACAAGTCCAAAATAATGTGGATCCTCCCCCGTAAACTAAACATATCTCCTCCCACTGTATCTTTTGCCTCATCGATCATCCCTATAGTCCACAATCTCACTTTCTTAGGCTTCCATTTCGATGATCACCTTTACCTTAAACCCTTCGTCCGTGACAAGGTCCGCTCGTCTAACTTAATTCTCCGTGACATCCGCCGTATACGCCCCCTTATCGACTTCCGTTCTTGTATGTCTCTTCTTTCATCGCTTCTTTTCCCTAAAATCGATTACTGCCTTAGCCTTTTCGCCAATTCTTCAAAATTCATAATCCTACACGTACAACACATCATCAACTCCGCCGTTCGAGTGCTCTTTCGTCTCCGTCGCTTCGACCACACATCCACATATCTTGCCTTACTCTCCTGGCCCACCATCCACATCTGCATCAAACTTCGCCTTCTCCTCGTAACTTTTCGTCTAATCGCTGTCGGCTCCCCATCGTTCATCAACCTTCCTTTCTTAGCGACACCCGCCCCACCTCACTATCGCCGCGTTCCAGTTATTTCCTCTTCTTACACGTTCCCAATTACTCCAACAACTATGGCCTCCGATCCTTCCTCGTGACGCCTCACTCGCCTGGAATAACTCCCTCTCGACGTCCGCCGCGCTCCCTCTTTTATCACATTCAAACACCTCATCCGTTCACACCTTCTCGACACATGATTTACATTTTTGTTTTGTTGTGTTCATGTAAGCGTGCGCTGGCACGCATTTGCCACGTTAAAATAAATCTTTTTTTTAACGACACGTGAAAAAAATTGTTATTATAAATTCTTTTATATCCTTAAACTGAAAAGAGACGTTCTGGCTTTTCTCAATTTTTTCGCATTTGAAAGAAATTCCCAATAAATAAAAATTCAATAATATATTCAATAATAATAATTCAATAATAATATCTTATACATCTCTTCTTTAGTTCTTCCAAATTATTACTTTAATATAAAAGATTATAAAGATTATTTTATATTTATGAATAAGTCAGCTAACTGAGTCTACGTATTTAATATAATTATAAACAAAACAAAACATAATAATGCTAAATCAAATTTTAATAATTAAATAATAAAATTAATAATTGTTTTTAGATTTTCTATAATTTATATCAAGTTAAAAAAATGAAATTTAAAATAAACGTCATTTTTATGAATTGACTAATAAATAACATACGTTGTATCAGAATAAGAATTAGAGGTCATCAGGAGGAACTGCTATGCTATCAGGTTTCGGCCACTAACTCCTCTACCCAACATATCAGCGGGGCCAAATACGTGTTAAGTATTTTCCTAATATTTTTTAAAATATTATTGAACAAATGAATTTCAAATGAATTAAATCAGCTAACTGAGTCTATTTATTTAATATAATTATAAAATAAACAAAATATAATAATGCTAAATCAAAAAGTAATAATTAAATGATAAAATAAATAATTGTTTTTAGATTTTCTATAATTTAAATCAAGTTAAAATAAAAAAATTGAAATTTAAAATAAACGTCATTTTTATGAATTGACTAATAAATAACAGACGTTGTTCATTTATTCAATAATGCTATGATTATTGAATAAATGATTTTGAAGAAAGCCAATATCATTACATATTGTTGCAATTCTTCAAATTTCATTATTTAATGTATTATATTTTATATTATATTGTATGCATGAATGCTGCAAAAATATGTTTCTTGTAAATTTAAATATGCCATCTTTACGATATAAATTAATAGTAGTTTTAGTTAGTGTTAATTTAATGTTCATATCTAGATATACACCTTCTTTATCATTAATATTGGTTTTGTTAATAATAAGGCTTTCTGGATAAATTTGTTCACAAATTGAATAAAAATTGTTAGAGCTAAATACACATATATCATCAATGTATCGAAACATATATTTCATATATTTATATTGTTTAGATTTAGTTTTTACACAGTTATGAACAAATTCATATTCTATAAAGCTTAAAAACAAGTCAGCTATAATTGGGCTACTATTACCACCCATTGGAACACCTTTTATTTGTCTAAATATAGATGTCCCTACCTTTAAATAATTTTGATTTATTAAAATATTTAAAGATTCAATTAATTCAATTTTATCCAAATAAAATTCTTTATCAAAAGAATTTTATTTTTGCAGAAGCTATCATAATAACCCTTAAAAATTGAAAAATATAGCGACGTCAATATAAATGACGGAATATATTGAATATATTGAATCTGGAAACTTGAAATATTATTTTATTGCTCTTTACGTAAAGAAAAGATTAAGCAGAAATTTAATTAAAAAATCAATTAAATTTACATACAAAAGATTGTAAATTTATAAATTTAAAAGATTTATAATTTTCAAATTTTCAAATTTAAGTTAAATTAATTTAACTAAGTAACATTTAAATTAATCAATTAATTAATTAATTTAAGTTAAATTAATTAATTAAATTAATTAACACAAACAAAATACAAAACAATAACGCAACTAATATTTCAATTTACCTGAATTTAATTTAATAAACTGAATTTATTTTTAATAAATTCAATTTAATTATTAACTTTAAAATCCGCACACCTTTCTTCCTCTTCCTTTTACTATCTTATACGGATCTTCTCCCTTCTTGATTATGCGCCCCTGCTTCAGCCAAGTTGAAATGGAATTTAGTCTTACAACATTCGATCTGGAAAATATCTTCTCGTTTTTAAAAAGAGCCAAAGGTTTATTCTTTGGATACAGTGCTTCAAATTTCAGCAGGTGCTTTTCTAATACATAAAACGGATTGCCTTTGAAATCGCATATCTTCGATGGGTATGGATGATTTTGTAAATTATCTAAAACGAACTAAAGAAATTTTATTATTTTTGAAAATAGCAATGAGAACAAAGTTACGATTGTATATATTGTAAATAAAAAACTTTAATTTATTAAAAAATTAAAAAATAAAGTTTTATTATTTTAAATTTGTTTAAATAATTATGTTCAAATTAAAGTTTAAAGTTTTAATTAAAAAATTTGTTTAGAACGAGGATGAATTGTAATTGTTAACATGAATTGTTTCATGAATTGTAATTTTTAACTAAATCAGCGATTCCTATAAATTGTATTTTTTTATCTAAATCAGAAGTTAGAAATCACCGTGCAGTAGATCACGCCCGACCATCAAGAACATTAACACAGACATCATAAATCGTTATTGTCTGAACAAAATCCTGTGAAATATACGAAAACTGGGCATGTTGAAATTTTTATGATAGATGAATAACTATTATTTCTTTGAGCAATTATTTATTATTTTCCGATTAATTGGATGATACGAGAAAATAAAATTGAACAAATAAGAATCAAATAAGAATAAGAAAGAATCGAATTAATAGCAAATAGAATTAAAAGACATCGGCACAAACTCTTTAAAAAAATAATTTAATAAAATTAAGTGTTTAGAAATAATAAATTAAATCAGCTAACGGAGTATAGGTATTTATTAGTGAACAAATTTATCCAGAAAGCCTTATTCTTAACAAAACCAATATTAATGATAAAGAAGGTGTATATCTAGATATGAACATTAAATTAACATTAACTAAAACTACTTTTAATTTATATCGTAAAGATGACATATTTAAATTTACAAGAAACATATTTTTGCATGAGCATTCATGCATACCATATAATATAAAATATAATACATTAAATAATGAAATTTTAAGAATTGCAACAATATGTAATGATATTGGCTTTCTTCAAAATCATTAAAATAATTTAATAGATACATATTTTAAACTAGGTTACTATAAAAATAACATCAAGCAGAAAATAGTAAAATATATAAATCAACACAATAATATAAAGAATAAATTTTAAATCATCAGCGGGAAATTTTTATCGATAATCAATAAAGATATTGACTTTTTTTCAAAATCATTTAAATAATTTAATAGATGCATATTTTAAACTAGGTTACTATAAAAATAACATCAAGCAGAAAATAGTAAAATATATAAATCAACACAATAATATAAAGAATAAAATTTTTGCGATAGCGGTGTTGTCTAAAACGTCGTTTAGGTGTCGACATCGTGAAGCCAGGTTGTTACAAATGTAATCTCCCTATATGCAAATGCTGTAAGTAAATGATAGGTTACTATAAAAATAACATCAAGCAGAAAATAGTAAAATATATAAATCAACACAATAATATAAAGAATAAATTTAAACTCTTAAGTGGCAAATTTTTATGGATGGATAATAAATAATATACTTTGTATTATAATAAGATACTAGATAGTTTTATCAGAGGAAATACATCATTAGCATGTATTTGGCCCCGCTGCTATGTTGGGTAGAGGAGTTAGGGGCCGAAACCTGATATCATAGCAGTTCCTCCTGATGACCTCTAATTCTTATTCTAAAACAACGTCTGTTATTTATTAGTCGATTCATAAAAATGACGTTTATTTTAAATTTCAATTTTTTATTTTAACTTAATTTAAATTATAGAAAATCTAAAAACAATTATTAATTTTATTATTTAATTATTAAATTTTGATTCAGCATTATTATGTTCTGTTTAGTTTATAATTATTTTAAATACGTAGACTCAATTATAAAAAAACAATAATATATGGTACCTTATAAAAAATTATATAAAATATAATTTATATAATTTTACCTTATATTAAACAGTACCTATATGGTACTGTTTAACTGTAGAGTTGTGATCCCGATATCAGACATTTTTAAGAATCCGAAGGCACAAAAACTTTATAGTCGTTTTCGAAATACAATGAAGAGATATTAATAAACTAGCAAGGTCTTTTAAAGGTTTAAATATCAATTAATCATATCAGCTAACTGAGTCTACGTATTTAATATAATTATAAAATAAACAAAACATAATAATGCTAAATCAAATTAATATGAGAGGTGAACGACAATCTAAAGGTAACCAAGATTCCAAAATAAGTGCTATAAGCACAACGCTCTTGATATTTACTGTAGATAAAAATTTGATACGAAGGATTTAGAGAACCGCCTTTTCGAAATTTTATCGCTTTTGATTTATAAATATTGATTTTTAGCCATATAATGAGTTTGACGCGGTTTGCCATGACATAACGTTATTCCACATAACAGCTAAATCGTCAGCGTAGAGTAGCCAACTTATGTGAGGGTTATCGGTATTAAGACAAAATGAGCTTTCCCTAGAGGATACAATTAAATGGATTACACCAATATTGAGACAGGATCGCGAACGTTGATTTTAAGCAATATACAAAAACTTCATTGGGTGCTGATGATTTCTTATAGACCATGCAATCAAGAGGCGATCAAATCTTATCAATAGTAAAAAGCGTGTTAATTTGATTTGAGTCAAGCTAAGCGATCAAATCAGCTAACTGAGTCTATGTATTTAATATAATTATAAACTAAACAAAACATAATAATGCTAAATCAAAATTTAATAATTAAATAATAAAATTAATAATTGTTTTTAGATTTTCTATAATTTAAATCAAGTTAAAATAAAAAATTGAAATTTAAAATAAACGTCATTTTTATGAATTGACTAATAAATAACAGACGTTGTATCAGAATAAGAATTAGAGGTCATCAGAAGGAACTGCTATGCTATCAGATGATTTATCAGAATAAGAATTAGATGATAATAAGGATTAGTGGTCACATGAGGAACTGATGTAGTATCAGGTTTCGTTAAACTACAAAATATTATTAAAAATAAATTTAAACTATTAAGCGGGATTTTTTATAGATAAACTATGCTTTGATTTGAAAATGATTCACTAGATCATCAAATTTCATTAAAAGAAATAGTCATTAGCGCATATTTGGCCCCACTGCTATGTTGGGTCGAGGAACAGGGTGGAAACCTGATAACATAACAGTTATAATTATTTATCTTTATTTTTAATTTATATAAAGTATAAAAGTTATCTAATCTGATTTATCTAATCAGTTATCTAGTCTGATTTGCATCTTAAGTTGCTAACATAATCTTAAATTCAATAGTCCAATTTACCACAATAAGTAAGACGTTTACTCATGCCACACACGTCTCAATAAGCACGTAACGGGATAGTATCATGCCATTTTTACTTGAATTGTTTAAATTGATTATTTATAATGGAGAAATATAAACCAACAAAATGTTATTAAAGATAAATCTATAATCATTAGCGGAAACTTTTTATGGATGGATAATGTGATATACTTTTTATTAGAGTAAGGAACATTAAAAGATCAAATTACATCAGAGGAAATAAGTTATTAGTATGTATTTGGCCTCGCTGCTATTTTGGGTTGAAGAATAAAGGCCGAAACCTGATCGCATAGCAGTTCTTCCTGATGACCTCTAATATTTATTCTGATACAACTTCTGTTATTTATTTGTCAAATAGTAAATCAGATCAGATTGGCTGTACTTCATGACTAAACCCTGGATTATACTGAATCAAGATCATTGTTTGAAAGGATTGTAGCTGTCTATAAAGTTGGCAACATAGAGTGTTCCAGCTTTTACAATAGATAAATGGGACACCCGTTGAAGACCTGAATAAGTGATCTCTAAAAGGCGAAAACGTCGTGAAGGAAATCGTAATTAGCCTACCACACGAAAGAAACAAAACATGAATCAAACGAAATTGGACACGATGGCTAATTGTGGAAAGCCATGAAAGATTTTAAATATTTTGAGATATGTGGGAAAAACGGCGAGATGTAGGAGATCACAAACTGCTGAGTTTACAATACGTTAGAGAGGTTGGAGAGTAGTTTTAGAAGAGTTGGAGAACATGCTAAAACAGTAATCGATTCGGGAAAATAAAAGGGTCAATTAAAGGGAAAGACAGAAGCGAAAATTGATCAACCTACGAATACACTGTGATCATGTTGTCTTTGCGTAATCAAACATGACAATATTGAATGCATACAGATCATATCTTAAAATGCAGAAGGTTATTTCAGTTATCGCGTAGTACCAATTTGTCATTTAGTGAAACGATATATAATCAACGATGTGACGTGGGTTCATTGATCGATCCTGTAGTTTAGGACTTGTATATACCAACATGACTTATATTGACTTATAAACATGAAAGGCGTTAGCTGTACTTTAAGACTAAACCATGAATTATCCTGACTCAAGAAAATCATTGTTTGAAAGGATTGTAGCTGTCTATAAAGTTTACAACAAGGAGTTTTCCAGCACTTACAATAGACAAATGGGACGCCCGCTGAAGACCTAAATAAGTCATCACAAAAAGGCGAAAACGTCATGAAGGAAATCGTAATTAGCCTATCACACGAAAGAAACAAAACATGAGATTTCGAAAATGGGTCCATCCTTTGCTATCTATCTAATATGGATCATAGATTAGTGTTGGAAAGTGTTACAATTAAAACTATGGAACCATATTTGAATGTTTAAAATGATTTCATTTCGCACACATTCTAATTTTCGCGATTTTGTTCATTTAGACTTTTATTGCCATTTGTTCTCGGCTAGACAACTATAAAAGTCTATAAAAACTATAAAAGAACAATATTTTTTTATAAAAATATCATAGGTTCATGTGTCGTGCTTTTCAATGTACATAAAAACCTCTTTCTGTTTATATGAATAAAAAACTTAAAGTAATTAAAGCACAATTCAAAAAATATTGTAGGGTAATCGAAATTAATACTGGTATAAAACACTATTTCAGTATTAATTCCACAAAGAATTTTTAGAACAGACAAAAGGAATAAATTTTCAAAATATAAATACATACGATTTTAGAACGATTTATACAAATCTAGATTTAGTAGATATTAAAGAAGCGTTAGTAAAATTAATTAATCTTATATTCGGAAAAAGATATACATATATATGTTATAATAATTATAACGCCTATCTAACAAAAATTAAACCATCAAGTAAATATAAATATATGGATAAAATTGAATTAATAGAATCCTTAAATATTTTGATAAATCAAAATTATTTAAAGGTAGGGATATCTATATTTAGACAAATAAAAGGTGTTCCAATTAGAGATAACAGTAGTCCAATTATAGCTTTAAAAATATTGTTGGAAATTATAGCTTTAAAATTGTTGAAATATAAATGTTGAAAAATATGATTGCAATAAAACAACTGTATATATGGATCAGGAATCTTAAACTACGAAATGGACATCCTAGACATTAATTCCTTGAACGGGCTACTAAGGTATAACTAAAGGAAATAGAGAAAGCATTGTTTGTATATTAGGTATTTATGTGATAGAAAGCGGAAAGTCCTGGAGTACAGAAGCAGTAACAAGAAAATGAATGGATTTGATGATACGTTTGCTATTTCCGAAGACTCAGAGGCGATATTAATCTGGGACTCTACAAGTCCTCATTGCCCCAGAGAAATAAAGAGGTTTTTGGCTGGGATAGTGATAGATCAAGTAATGATTTCTGCTGGCAAGACGTTTTATCTTCAAACACTTAATATTGCAAAAATATTATTGTATTATGCCAGTCCTCCTCTGCATCCAGTAGTGGGAGGGATCTAGCACTTATGAGTCATTGTGATGACGAAACGGCATTCGTAATTCTTTCGCGTCTGGCCTACATGTTTTACAAGAAATTCACGCGGAATGGTCTCACTCTCCTTAAATAAAAGTTAGCCGATATTAAAGAGACCTGCGCTGGCATTTGCCAGTGCTTTTGCTAATGAACCTTTTTGGTGAAGCTGTAGTAGTGATTTAGTACACTATGATGTTACTAGAAAATTTTCTAGTACATCATTCACATTGATTCATTCATTGATTGCCGTCTGCGAGTCCTTCTCTGCATCCAGTAGTGGGAGGGATCTGGCACTGATGAGTCATTGTGATGACGAAACGGCATTCGTCATTCTTTCGCGTCTGGCTTACATGGTTACAAGAAATTCACGCGGAATGGTCTCACTCTTCTTAAAACTATTATTGAAAGAAATCAACAGGTAATTTTGTAAAGCCTAAGCTAGAAGAAATGGTTTAATTAGTCAAACATTTCTGGGATAAGATAACAGACAAATGTGTTGTAAATGCATTACGTGCAGGTTATCTAAATAAAAAAATCATTCCTTGAGAAACGCTTTATCGCTAAATATGAACGGTCAATTATTATGCAAAAACTATTATTGAGAAACATGAAACCTGATGATATTATGGTGTTTGAATACATCAGATCAGATAACTGAGTATACATATTTTATACTATATTTAACTTAAACGTAACGATAAATAATTATAAATAATAAATAATTATATGAGATTTTATACCATTTATATTTATATCAAGTAAAAATTTATTAAAATTTAAAATAAAAGTCAATTTTTATAAATTGACTAATAACTAATATACGATGTACTCGAATAAGGATTAGAGGTCATCAGGAGGAACTGATATGTTATCAGGTTTCGATCTCTATTCCTCGACCCAACATAGCAGCGAGGGCAAACACATGGTAATGACGTATTTCCTCTGATGAAATTTGATTATCTAGTATATCTTATTACAAAGCATATTGTTTATTATCCATCCTTTTTTCTTTTTCTGATTAATAGTTTAAATTTAGTTTTAATAATATTTTGTTGATTTGTATATTGTAAATTTGATATTTTAATAATATTTTGTTGATTTATACTTTTCCAATATAAGAAAAAATCATTAAACTTGCTTGAAAATTAGCAGAAAAATAGTCGTATCAAGAATAAATAGTTTCAGTATTTCTGACAGAGGTTATATTACCGGGAAAACAAAACACACAGGTCAATAATAACTTGCCAGTTAAACAAATCACATCAGATAACTGTGTTTTCGTATTTTTTTACTGTGTATAAATCAAAAATAAAGATAAATATTAAATAATTATATCTGATTTTAAAGAATTTACTGATCAATGTTAAATGATCAAAATTGAAATGACAAGACGCCCCGCATGAGGTTGAAAATTTATTGAATTTTCGATTCCAGTTTGGAATCATAAGAAATCTGAAACAAGTAAAATGTTAAGGATATAAAACGAAAACATGTAAAAACAAAGACGCACATTAGGTAGGTCCTCACGTTGTGCTGCTAGGTCTACGCATGTGTTAGCAAACTTTACTAAGAACGATGATCAATCCCAATTTAGAATTAAACGGTAGCCATCATTCTCATTTAAGCCCGACTTGAATTCTTCAATCCAGAGTGACTCGCATATTCGCCTTTCAAATTTTCTTTGGACAGAATAGATAACTTCAACATTATCAAAATCAATATTGTGTCCTGTACTTAAGGCATGCTGAGCCACAGCTGAGTGGGCAGTAGTGCGTAGGGCTGAGCGATGCTCTTTTACTCTGGTTTTTAAAAACCTACCAGTTTGTCCTATATAATAGAAGAGAACGCAATCAAGGCAGTTTATCCGATTAATTACTCCTTTTATCTCATTGGTCCTTTTTACACTAGTCATCATTCTAATTGATTTATAAGTGCGTTCATTGTAGATAAGACTAATGGGCAAATTATACTCCATTATAAACTTTCTCACCCTATTTTTAACGAGCTTTGACACCCATCCACACTCTGGTAGTGTCAAAAAATGGGATAACTTATCAGGACCAACGACCGGAATTGAAGCATGACTATCAACAACTTATTAGTTTTTTATTTTTTATGATTATATTTATTATTTTTATCAGGATATGTTTTGAATAAATAATTGTTACAAGATATTTTATAATTTAAATCAAGTTAGAAAAAAAATTGCAATTTAAAATAAAAGTCAATTTATATGAAATGACTAATAAATAACATACAATGTTTAAGAATAAGGATTAGAGGTCATCAGGATGAACAACTGATGAATTTATGATTCTGAATTATGAATTCTGATTATGAATATTTTTTTGCCAAAATCTAAAGTTAAAACTTTAATATTCAGTAATATTATTACATTGGGAATCAATAACATCACTTACTTTCATGTTCATTAATTTATAGTAAAGTTTTTTAAGTGACGTCTTAAAAATTTGTAATAAGAATTCATTTATTTGTGAGAATTAAGAATTCATTTATCTATTTATTTACTTCCATTTCAGAATATAAGAAAATTGATTTCGGTTATTCTGCATATTTGATTGCAGCTAACAGTTATGAACAGAGAAGATAAAATTTTAATAATTTTATTGCGAATTTTAATTCCGGAAAATGATATTTATTGTTTATTTTAAAAAATAAAATGAAACTTTTTATTTTCGTGTACGCACGGTAGCAATATATTCTGAGAAAAGTTCGCTGCATTGTTTCGAAAATCAAATCAAACTTGATACAAACAAATTGATGCAGATAATGTGGTCGTGCATAATTTAAAAATTTTCGATGGCTTACCATCCCCCAAAAAAATTAATTTACTATATAAAAATATAGAAGAATGATATATCTACTTTTTCACACTTAATTGTTAAGTTAGTGCTTTTAGTGGACAAAACGACCGACCTAAACACTTTAAATATTGATCTACATGGAAAGAAAATTGTCGATCAATGATCAAATTGTCGCTCAATGATAAGACAATGGTGTCAACCCAGAATAGTTAAAAATAATACCGATCAGTCAAAACGATCATTAAATGTACATGACTCAGTGCATACCGACCAAGAATCCCCAACTTACCAATAATATGATCAATTGTTAGAAAACAAAACTACCAGCAAGCGAGAGAAGGATCAATTACCGCCCATGGACGAAAATTTAAAGATGATTTGCTTGATCAGATTCGCAACAAAGATTTCAACCTTCAAAAAGTGTCGATGACAGAACGATCATCAACAAATGATTCCTTAGAGAGCGTGTCGAACTTACGCGCTTAAAACGAGAAGCAACAGAATTCACCTTAACAGCGACGATCAGCCATTAAGTAGTGAATCAGACAGCAACGAGGTCATTTATAATATGTTAACATTTCAATCAGCACACACAAGAATAAACTGAATTTGTATTGCAAATTTTTGTGAAATTAGTTTAATTAGTTTAAAATTTAACGATGTTGGGACTAATATCAACTCTGAACATATTCAGATAGTTAATTGTGCCCTAGAGATCGATCATGTTATATTCGCAGTGCGCAATCATATTCGTTCGCATAATTTGGGCAATACTTATGGTGGTTTTGTTTTAGGGACTAATAAGATTTCAACGGTGAGACTGAATAAAACAATTAAATTATGATCGATCAAGCTGTGCGAAATTTGCTAATATATCTGAATCCAGTTATTAATCCAGTTAGGGTCAGATTTAAGTAAATATATTCCTAAAATAATAGTTAAACTCCTACCACCATTAGGACGAAAAATTTGTAATTATAATAAAGAATTAAAATCAATATGTAACGATAATATTAGAAACATAATAGGAAACAGAATGCAATTGTAAAAGTCTTAGTTTTGATAAAATAAATGAACATATATGCACCCATAATCTAAAATTAATTGAAAATTGTGAAATAAGAAAGCTGCTATCAAAAGGGTATAAATATAGAGTAAATAATAACAACGACAAAAATAAAATTTACAATTCGTTATATAATAACTTAAATGATTACTTTAGTAAGCTGATTAATAGTGGAAACTTAAATACATCAAAGATAAACGCTTGGAAAGATTATATATTTGATAAAATTAAAAATAAAATGAAAATAACAAACAATTATAAAAGGAAAGATAAAATTAATAAAGATATGTATAAAGAACTTACTAAATTAAAGGATAACTATATAATAACAACTATTGATAAAGCTAGTAATAACTTTGTCTTCATATGCAAAAAGCTTTATTATGATATACTAATGAAAGAGGTTAATTCTAATGATTTAAATGTAAATCCAACATATGAACGTAGTGAGTTAAGTTTAGAAACAATTATTACAAGTCACTGTTCTATAATGGATAAAAAGGGTATAAAGGTTGAATTAGATAATAAAACTATACCTATATTATATTGGAATCCAAAATTAGATAAAAATCCAATAAAACCTAGGTTCATATGTAGTGCTTTTAAATGTACATTAAAACCACTTTCGGTCTATATGAATAAAATACTTAAATTAAATAAAACACACTATTTCAATATAATTTAAAAAATTATATTCAGAAAAAGATATACATATATAACGCATATCTAACAAAAATTAAAATAGATAAAATTGAATTATTAGAATTCTTAAATATTTTGACAAATCAGAATTATTAAAAAGTAGGGACATCTATATTTAGACAAGTAAAAGGTGTTCCAATAGGTGGTAATAGTAGCCCAATTATAGCTAACTTGTTTTTAAGCATATTATGATTCATATTATTATGCAAATTCATATTATAGAATATGAATTCGTTCATAACTGTGTAAAAAGTAAATCTAAATTATACAAAGATATGAAATATGTTTCGATATATTGATGATATATGTGTATTTAACTCTAACAATTTTAATTCAATTTGTGAACAAATTTATCCAGAAAGCCTTATTATTAACAAAACCAATATTAATGATAAAGAAGGTGTATATCTAGATATGAACATTAAATTAACATTAACTAAAACTACTTTTAATTTATATCGTAAAGATGACATATTTAAATTTACAAGAAACATATTTTTGCATGAGCATTCATGCATACCATATAATATAATAATATAATACATTAAATAATGAAATTTTAAGAATTGCAACAATATGTAATGATATTGGCTTTCTTCAAAATCATTTAAATAATTTAATAGATACATATTTTAAACAAGGTTACTATAAAAATAACATCAAGCAGAAAATAGTAAAATATATAAATCAACACAATAATATAAAGAATAAATTTAAACTCTTATGTGGCAAATTTTTATGGATGGATAATAAATAATATACTTTGTATTAGAATAAGATACTAGATAGTTATTTCAGAGGAAATATATCATTAGCATGTATTTGGCCCCGCTACCATGTTGGGTAGAGGAGTTAGTGGCCGAGACCTGATTGCATAACAGTTCATTCTGATAACCTCTAATTCTTATTCTGATACAACGTCTGTTATTTATTAGTCAATTCATAAAAATGACGTTTATTTTAAATTTCAATTTTTTATTTTAACTTGATTTAAATTATAGAAAATCTAAAAACAATTATTAATTTTATTATTTAATTATTACTTTTTGATTTAGCATTATTATGTTTTGTTTAGTTTATAATTATATTAAATACGTAGACTCAGTTATCTGATTTGACTTATAATTATTCACTAATTATTATGACAATCGATCGTATCCATAGTACAATGTAATATTATAATGTGTAGTTAAATTAATGTGTATAAATTACTACATAGTAATAATTAATAAATAAGTAAAATTAATATAGTATAATTATAATATATCATATATATTATAATTAAGATACTATATATATGTATATAGTATATATAGTATATATGCTATATATAGTATACATAATATATACTATATTATATATAGTATATATATTATATATACTATATTATATATAGTATATATATTATATATACTATATACTACACATATATACTATGTGTAGTATATTATAATGTAATAAATAATTAAATTATTATTAAATTACTACCTTCACATTTAGAGAGATTGGAGCTATCAGGTAAGATTATCTTATGATACCAAACTTTATCAACTTTCTCCAGTCTATGTCTTGATTGAACAAGAGAATACCAATTCGCAGAAATGTACTCTCTAGATATATCTGTAACTTTAATTTCATTATTAAAGTTTTCGAATGCAAAGACGTAGTTTATATCTGCTCGGCAGCAACCGCGAATAGGTTCATTATCTTTTATCCAGTAATCATCCTGTTTCATCTCTATCCATGAAAATATACGCCCTGTGCTCTGTGAACAAAAATGGCGACTACCTTTGCAAAATTGACATTTATTAATGCTAATATGCTTGCATGAGCACATCAAGGGTCCATTTATTGAAGGTGCAACATAGGCAATTACTAATCGCCATTCTTCCATTGAAGCAAGATAAGGCAGTTTCAGAAAGTGTAATGTTTTCTTACAGCAATTTCCGTTCTCTATTGTGTAATTTTTAAATGGATAACAATTGACTTTAGTTGTTAATATATTGCGGCCAAGAGCGATAACTGATAGAATGCACGCCTTGTGCAATGATATACGGATTTGTTTAAGCAAACGGCCAAGTAAAATACGAAGCATACGGCGAAAACGCTTGTCAGTTTTGCTGAATTCATACTGTGAAACAGTTATCTGTATATTAGCTGATATTTCTGCGTGAGTATCGTTCACGTCTTCCCATTGATCGTCTTCATCACTGTTTGAAACAATCGATTCTAAGTTCAACTTCTAATAAAAGACAAATATTATTTTTAGGATTATACCCAGTATAATTATTATTTAAACGGTAAAGGAAAACTTTAGAAAGCCAAGAGATTCAAATAAATGAACAAAATTATAAATGAACAAAATAAATAGTTGAAAATTTATTTCATCAAATAATTTAAGTCTTTATAGAAAGAATTGTAAATTTTATTTTTATGGGTTAGTATGTGTTATAATATGTGTACACATATATACCCATAATTTGGAATTAATTGAAAATTGTGAATTAATGAAAATGCTATCAAAAGGGTATAAATATAGATTAAATAATAACAACGACAAAAATAAAATTTACAATTCGTTATATAATAAATTAAATGATTACTTTAGTAAGCTGATTAATAGTGAAAGCTCGAATATATCTAAGATAAACATTTGAAAACTTATATATTAGATGAAATTAGAGAAAAAACGAAAATAACAAACAATTATAAAAGGAAAGATAAAATTAATAAAGATATGTATACAGAACTTACTAAATTAAAGGATAACTATATAATAACAACTATTGATAAAGCTAGTAATAACTTTGTCTTCATATGCAAAAAGCTTTATTATGATATACTAATGAAAGAGGTTAATTCTAATGATTTAAATGTAAATCCAACATATGAACGTAGTGAGTTGAGTTTAGAAACAATTATGACAATAATTGGTTCAAAAATGATATGTATACAGAACTGAGAAGCACTGAGATATGTATACAGAACTGATATGTACACAACTTATTATTTAGTAAGTTCTTTATACATATCTTTATTAATTTTATCTTTCCTTTTATAATTGTTTGTTATTTTCATTTTATTTTTAATTTTATCAAATATATAATCTTTCCAAATTTTTATCTTAGATATATTCGAGCTTTCACTATTAATCAGCTTACTAAAGTAATCATTTAAGTAATTATATAACGAATTAATAATGAACAAAATAATAAATGAAAAATCATAAAAGTTGTTTTAGTATTTCTAAAGGTTCATATATGCGATAATAATCTTCCGACATTGCTTCTGTTAGCTTTATTTATTAACCAATATTCTTGGCTTTAGATAGCAATTCAAAATCCTAATTCAATTTGCCCTAGAAAATTTTTTATGCCCAAATAAGAGCCTACGTCCTTTAGACAATTCTGAACCTCTTAACCATTTTCTCACTGTTATTACTAATGCTAGTTCCGGAGAACTACAGTCAATAATATACAAATCGTTGCACTTCTCTTGAGAGAACGCGCAAGAACCCTAGAGCCTCCTATTGGAACACGTTTTATTTGTCTAAATATAGATATCCCTACCTTTAAATAAATTTGATTTATTAAAATATTTAAGGATTCTATTAATTCAATTTTATTCATATATTTATATTTAATTGATGGTTAAATTTTTGTTAGATATGCGTTATAATTATTATAACATATATATGCATATCTTTTTCCGAATATAAGATTAATTAATTTTACTAACGCTTCTTTAATATCTGCTAAATCTAGATTTGTATAAAGCGTACTAAAATCGTATGTATTTATATTTTGTAAATTTATTCCTTTTGTCTGTTCTAAAAATTCTTTGTGGAATTAATACTGAAATAGTGTTTTATACCAGTAATTTATTTTTCTAATACATCTTTATTGCTAATTTGATGTTTATCACTTACAAATGCACATTGTATAAAAAACTGTAAATTATTTATTTTAGAACATATTATCGAAGAAAACATTTCAATATTAAATCAAAAACTATTAGGAAAAGAAGATTTTTGGGTTAAAACGCTTAATTCCATTTACCCATTAGGATTGAATGACGTGGTACAAGGAATTGGCAGAAGTAGTATAATACATAATAAACAACTCTATTATAATAATCCGGTTAAACGCAAACCAAGAAGTCATGGTGATAAAAGGAATAGGAAAAATAGAGTTAAAAATATTAAAAAAGATATGTATATAAATGAACAATTAGAAATATTAAAACAACTTTTAAGTGATAATAAGCTAAAAGATCTTTATGTAAATATAAGAAGTTTTTCTAAAGATATCATATGTTCAATAAATCAAAAATTAATTAACGACTATGATAGGCTAAGTTGTATAATAGACAGTTATTGTAATACAAAATACTATAATCGTACAATAAATGTAAATAATAACAATAGAAAATATACATTAACCATAAACTTCATTAATAAATGTATAGATAACATAAATATAGCCGGACTTTTAAATAATTCTAAAAATAAAGAAATAAGAGGGTCACATTAAAGTAAATATATTCCTAAAATAAGGTATAAGTTGTTATCGCTATTAGGACGAAATTTTTTTAATTATAATAAAGAATTAAAATATGAAAACAAGCAAGAATTGAGTTAAAAGTATGCCAGAGTCTTAGAGTTGAATAAAGTGATGATTTTATGCTGCCATTAGTTGCATTTGGTACCTAGTAGGTTGAGATGATACCGGCGCAGAGCAAGATAGGAATCACGGAAAGACTTACAACTACTGTAGAATTAACTTAGGTTTGTGTAAACTCTAGGAATTTTATTCCTAATTTAATTTTGTTTCGAAAATAAAGATTATCAAATATAAAATAATTCAATTTAAATTTTAAACTTCATATATTTTTATAAGATTCTTCATATTTAATTAAATAACCAAAAGTCAACTAGAAAGAAATGCTTTGGTGCGAATAACTAACTGAATTTTTTCTACAATTGCTAAGAGTTCATAAAAATTAAATGCGATTGCAAAAGTCTTAATTTTGATAAATAAATGGACATATATGCTCTCATAATCTAGAATTAATTAAAAACAATGCATTAAGAAAAATGCCATCAAAAGGGTAAATATATAGATTAAATATTTTTAATATTTAAAACAGTCTTAGGGCTTTGTCTTGTAAATTAATTTTTTTAAAGATATAATTTATTCACAGTATAATAATATTAAAATTGTCTTAACTAAATAAAATTTTGATCTTTGTTATCGCCCATAAAATCTTTAGCCGGCTTCACTTCTCCCAGATTGTAGATGAAACGCTCATGAGGAACGAGGGGCTCGTAGAGAATTTGATGCCGCTCTGACAATGGCTAATACTAATTTTGTTTTAAGTTTCGACAATTCTAGGTTGTAGTCGGAATGTTTGAGTATGGCTATCTTTGTTGAAATTCTTTTAAGAATACTCCATGCGCTTTCAGCTAGTCCGCCAGAAGTAGAAAATACTAATCGGGAGAACCGTTTTCCACTAATCGTATTCTTTCAAAGTACTTTTTGTTTTTTCTTTTTTTATTATACTCGAAACTTTTCTGTGGCACTATCGTATTGTAAGATTCGGCAAATATCGAAAATATTGTGACATCAAAAAATGTCCGCTCGAATCTTTCACTTCCAAGTCCAGAGCAAACTATATCAAGTCTTGCTTCGCCATGCTTTGTAGTTGAGTGTTCTCAAAGTTTATAGATTGCGGTATTCTAGACAGCTTTGATTCGGTCTCTACGCCTAAACAGCACCTTCGTAGCGAAATTGCGAAGATGTCGCGTACATTGTCGTGTCGCAAGGAAGACAAGCCACCTCTTCGACACGATACAGCGTGTGTTAGAAGAAACCTTTCATCACATATACATTTCGTATTCATCAAATCAAGAGGGGTCCATCCGTAACGACAGCATAACTCATCTGCATTATGAGAAGTAACTCCATTTTGATTGTAATGACTTAGTTAACCCTAAATATGCAATTTGTGGATTTATATCCGAAATAATTGAGAGTTTTGCAGCCATTTCAATCCATTTTTCACATTTTGATCTCACTGTCTCCACCATGTACTCTTTCGTTCCAATTGGTGTTTCGAGAATTTTTGTCCCGTTTGTTGTGTAAGCCACATTGTAAAGCTTTTCGGATTCGCTGATCGAATGATGTGATAATAGAACCGTTTTCGATGCATTATAACTGTATAAATGTCTTTTCTCTAACAATAATGTCCAAACACGCTTGACTCAGAATGTGTACCAATGAAATTAGCATCGTCTGCCTAAGACGTCATCTAATGGCATCTCGGCGTGCGCGGCTGCTACCAAACTGATCGACGAGGAACTCCGGGGGCAAATCGCGGCTAAACTGGTAGCTTCACCGCTAGCAGCCTGGCCAGATATTGCACTCGGGAAAGTTATATTTCTTCCAAAGTGTCAATGTGTGTCAACGGCTAAGGACACGAGGCCAATCACCATATCCAATAATATGGTGATGATCTATGAGAGCTCTGGCAAGATACCTGACTCGCCACTACGAGTCGCGTGGATTGTTGGGTGACCACATTCACGGGTTTCGTAGTGGTAGGGGAACTGTAAAAGCAGTCAGGGCGTTGCAGGGTTTTCTCATCAAGGATACACGGCCGGCGCTACTGTATTCTCTTAAAGTGTCTGCAGTCTTTGACAACATTACACTCGACTCAGTAATGGAAACGTTGAGAAGAGTTGTTCCACTGAACATTTTGCGTCGAGTGTGGGTATTTTGGAGAGCAGAAGCTTCATCTAGAAGACGACAAGGGTCGCTTATTCAGGGGTATTCCTCAAGGGTCCCTTTTATCGCCAATCCAACAAAGGGCGTCTTGGATAGACTTTTGGATAGAAGCACCAGTGGTACTATCTATGCGGACGATATATCGCTGGTGTTTAAAAGAGATTCCTTGTCTGACAGGAGATTCGAACACAGAATGAAATCTGTGGTGAATGGGATTGCTAGACGCCTGTCTAAGTTCGGTTTTTTGTGAAACTCAACGAAAAGCAATTTCATTCAATACAGATTTCGCAAAGCAAGACGCCATACTAAATTATTTGATGCTCTTGCGGGGAATCGGAAGAGATAAATAAGCATACTGGGATCTGTATTCGAATCCAGGCTGCACTAAATATCAGGCATGGCAAAATGTTTTAAATTAGTAAAAAAAAGTATAAAGTTGTTCTGGCGTGCAAGACGTTTAAATGTCACTCTGAATAGTTGTATAGTAGTGCTCAATGCTTTTGTGTTAAGTGGCCTATACTTCTACTCAAATTATCGTCCACCAGAACAACGTTATAGATTTTTAGAAAGGCTTCTAGAATTAATTAAAAAAGAATTTAATAATGATGAATATTTGAAAAATAACTTAATTAAAAGATATGTAAAGTTTTATAATGTAAAAATAAAAATTTTTGAATAATTTTAATTTTTTTGAATGAATTTAACTTACTTTGTTTTTGTGTTTAATTTAAAATCTTATGTAAATCATTTGTTGTATCAAAAATGAAATAGAATTTTATTGTTATAATGTTGTTTTATTTATTTTTATCATTGTTTTTACCATCACAAATCCGGAAAGAAAAATAATTACGACAGTCAAAAGACAAATGCTCCCCGTAGACGGGTTTGCAGAAGAGTGCATATGGGCGTTAATATTTACTTAACATAAATTTAGCGTTCATTGGTAATCAATGTTTTTTACTTTAATAAATTCTTAAAAAAACATTATAATTTTATGAAGATGCTAACAGAGGTCAGTTCGTGGAGCACGAACTGCTCGACCGCGTCTTACTCTAATAAACCATTGCATATAGAGTAGCCAGGAAAACGTTTTTTGACAGAAACATCTGCTAGACGCTCCCAGCTCGCCCTCACACAACGTTTGGGTTTACCAGGCTTGTATAGCATCCGGTCCTGCCCTCGACATTTACTAACTACAAAATAGTGATTGGTTGACAGCTCAACTGGTCTATTCACACGAGTGTCCAGAACATAATGTCGCAGATCAGATGAAACGATTACAAAATCGATCATTAATCTTTGACTAAGAGAATCCTGATGTCATGTGCATCTATGATCTTCTTACGTTCAAACATGGTGTTGGTTATGCACAAATTGCTACGAGAACAAAAGTGCAATAATTTAACACCACTCGCATTCAGATCGGAGAGTTCGTTCCTCCCGAACATCATCTTCCAAGTGCTACTGTCGCTACTAAGCTGAGCATTGAAGTCACCCATTTGAACAAGGAAATCTCCAACAGGAGTACTATTAAGCAGATCCTTAAGATCTTCCACGAAGGCTGCGTATTACGTGATAATGCTGGCAGCATATGAACACACAACAGTTATACCCTTTCCCTCTTTGACTATGTCTCAGAGATGCCAGTCTTTTGTTCACTGACATAAACCTCTCTGCCACGAACGACAACAAAGGAGTTGTAAGTATCTATACACCCGCATATCGTTGCTTTCCGTTGGTAACTCCCGAACAGTGCAAGGTCCAACCGCGATCCAAAAGTTTAGTTCCAGTTTCAGAATAGTGAAGAGAAGTCATTCCGACTATTTCAAGACCGAAGCGAACCATTTCTTCAACTAAACAGGTTCTTTCACCGCCAGCAAGATGATATTCCACGTTCCTAAATGAAGGCTAGTCCGCTTTGGATGTTTATGCCTCTTTCGCTGTCTCCGTACAACTGCCTGGTCACACGGCAAGACGCGGTGGAGCAGTTCAATATTTTATCAATATTTTGAGTTTTTAATGTTATAAAAAAGACCTTTCCAATTTTGATCAAACGCAAATTTATTTTTAGTTTACGTTATTGTTGTTACAACAACAAACATTTGGTCACAAAGAAGCTTAACCAGAAGGTTTGTTGCTAAACCTTCGTCGGCAAAGTTTGTGCTTTCTCTATCATTTTACTCCACTAAATAAATAAGTATTTCTAAACAACAAAAATTTCACATTTTTTGATCATTTTTTTTATTATTTTTTGCATTACGGATCGTTTGATAAAACGATCCGTAATGTGTTGTCTAGCAACACATTTAATATTGATTTTATTCTTTCAGCAATTAATTTTTAGATATGATGCAAATTCAATCTCACGTTTTATTTTTATTTTAAAAATTAAACGTATCGTTTGTCTAATGATAAAAATAAATAAATTAAATAATTAAACTTATCTGAAAAAATAATTTTGTTATTAAGAGGATGCCAGTTTAATCAAATCAGCTAACTGAGTCTACGTATTTAAAATAATTATAAACTAAACAAAACATAATAATGCTAAATCAAAATTTAATAATTAAATAATAAAATTAATAATTGTTTTTAGATTTTCTATAATTTAAATCAAGTTAAAATAAAAAATTGAAATTTAAAATAAACGTCATTTTTATGAATTGACTAATAAATAACAGACGTTGTATCAGAATAAGAATTAGAGGTTATCAGAATAAACTGCTATGCAATCAGGTTTCGGCCACTAACTCCTCTACCCAACATGGTAGCGGGGCCAAATACATGCTAATGATGTATTTCCTCTGATAAAACTATCTAGTATCTTATTCTAATACAAAGTATATTATTTATTATCCATCCATAAAAATTTGCCACTTAAGAGTTTAAATTTATTCTTTATATTATTGTGTTGATTTATATATTTTACTATTTTCTGCTTGATGTTATTTTTATAGTAACCTAGTTTAAAATATGTATCTATTAAATTATTTAAATGATTTTGAAGAAAGCCAATATCATTACATATTGTTGCAATTCTTAAAATTTCATTATTTAATGTATTATATTTTATATTATATGGTATGCATGAATGCTCATGCAAAAATATGTTTCTTGTAAATTTAAATATGTCATCTTTACGATATAAATTAATAGTAGTTTTAGTTAATGTTAATTTAATGTTCATATCTAGATATACACCTTCTTTATCATTAATATTGGTTTTGTTAATAATAAGGCTTTCTGGATAAATTTGTTCACAAATTGAATTAAAATTGTTAGAGTTAAATACACATATATCATCAATATATCAAAACATATTTCATATCTTTGTATAATTTAGGTTTACTTTTTACACAGTTATGAACGAATTCATATTCTATAATATGAATTTGCATAATAATATGAATCATAATATGCTTAAAAACAAGTTAGCTATAATTGGGCTACTATTACCACCTATTGGAACACATTTTACTTGTCTAAATATAGATGTCCCTACTTTTTAATAATTCTGATTTATCAAAATATTTAAGAATTCTAATAATTCAATTTTATCTATTTTAATTTTTGTTAGATATGCGTTATATATGTATATCTTTTTCTGAATATAAGATTAATTAATTTTTCTAATACATCTTTAATATCCTCTACATCTAGATTTGTATAAAGAGTACTAAAATCGTATGTATTTATATTATGAAAATTTATTCCTTTTGTCTGTTCTAAAAATTCTTTTGTAGAATTAATACTGAAATAGTGTATTATACCAGTATTAATTTCGATTACCCTACAATATTTTTTGAAGTGTGCTTTAATTAATTTAAGTTTTTTATTCATATAAACAGAAAGAGGTTTTTATGTGCATTGAAAAGCACGACATATGAACCTAGGTTTTATTAGATTTTTATGTAATTTTGGAGTTCCAATATAATATAGGTATAGTTTTATTATCTGATTCAACCTTTATACCCTTTTTATCCATTATAGAACAGTGACTTGTAATAATTGTTTCTAAACTCAACTCACTACGTTCATATGTTGGATTTACATTTAAATCATTAGAATTAACCTCTTTCATTAGTATATCATAATAAAGCTTTTTGCATATGAAGACAAAGTTATTACTAGCTTTATCAATAGTTGCTTATTATATAGTTATCCTTTAATTTAGTAAGTTCTGTATACATATCTTTATTAATTTTATCTTTCCTTTTATAATTGTTTGTTATTTTCATTTTTTCTCAAATTTCATCTAATATATAAGTTTTCCAAACGTTTATCTTTGATGTATTTAAGTTTCCACTATTAATCAGCTTACCAAAGTAAGCTTTTAAGTAATTATATAACGAATTTTAAATTTAATTATTATTTTATATCTTTTGCGGGAACCATTTTTAATAAAGAACCATTTAATAAATATTTATACTTTTTGATTAAAAAATATTAATACCTTTTTTAATCAAAATAAAAAAATTAAATTAAAAAAATTAAAATCCTTTATCAAAATTAAGACTTTTGCTATCGCATTCAGTTTCTATAAGTTTTTTAAAAATATTGTTACATATTGATTTCAATTCTTTATTATAATTTAAAAATTTCGTCCTAATAGCGATATCAACTTATACCTTATTTTGGGAATATATTTATTAAATCTGACCCTGATATTTCTTTATTTTTAGAATTATTTTAAAGTCCGGCTATATTTATGTTATCAATACATTTATTAATGAAGTTTATGGTTAATGTATATTTTCTATTGTTATTATTTACATTTATTGTACGATTATAGTATTTTGTATTACAATAACTGTCTATTATACAACTTAGCCTATCATAGTCGTTAATTAATTTTTGATTTATTGAACATATGATATCTTTAGAAAAACTTCTTATATTTACATAAAGATCTTTTAGCTTATTATCACTTAAAAGTTGTTTTAATATTTCTAATTGTTCATTTATATGCATATCTTTTTTCATATTTTTAAGTTTATTTTTTTATTCCTTTTATCACCATGACTTCTTGGTTTGCGTTTAACCGGATTATTATAATATAGTTGTTTATTATGTATTATACTACTTCTGCCAATTCCTTGTACCACGTCATTCAATCCTAATGGGTACATGGAATTAAGCGTTTTAATCCAAAAATCTTCTTTTTCTAATAGTTTTTGATTTAATATTGAAATGTTTTCTTCGATAATATGTTCTAAAATAAATAATTTACAGTTTTTAATATCATGTCCTATTAATCTCATATGTTTATGAAATATAGTTTGACTATTATGCTGTATATTATATATGTGTTGCCTAAACCTAGTTTTTAACATTTGATATGGTTTTCCTCTTTATATGGCAATCCACATGTGCATTGTATTAGATACACTACACCTACGGTATTGCATTTACAATTATTATTAATATTTAACGAAAAACATTTGTTTGTCTTATTACTTACAATACAATTATTATTTATAACATCACAAACTATACAATTTTTATGTTACATTAAAAAGATCTAAAATTAAAATCATTAGTACTTACGTATTTTTCCAATATGGTTGAGTACATGTAACTTTTAAGTCATAATTTTTAACGTTGCTTTTTCGGTGTCGCCACCTAGTTTAGATGACTCGGACTAAACTTACAAAGGGCCATCCAGCAGCATCTGACAGGTAGCTGCCCTGCTTAAGCTGGTTGCAGGCTGGATCAAGATACATAAAGATCAACCACCTTCACTCCTAATTTAATTAATGGTTCAAAATGTAACGAATACATGGGGACGTTACACGTTTTTATGTGAATTGAGACTGTATAGTAATATTTTAGCCAATGTTATTTTCCAACTTATACAGTATTTCATCAGTGCTAAAGAAATTTCTAAAACTGTCAAATTAAAAAAATTATATTTTAATATCTTAAAATTTGATTTTGAAATTAAATGTTTAAATACTTACTGTGGGTAAATATTTCGGTTTTCTTTTTGTGTAATTACGTCGTTTTGAAGTTCGTTTTCTCTTCAAAGGAGGTAGATTACTTTTAAACACATATTCATCTTCATTCTCATTTTGACTCATATCATCATTATAGTGGATTGCAATACTGCGAGAACGCAGCTTCATCTGAAGGCAGATGACAATACATTTTATTTATTATTATAGATACATCGACCAAGTCGGAAATAAAAAAATTAATAAAGAGACAAAAAAGAGAAATCAAAACAGTAAATCAGTTAAAATGTGTCCTGATTCGCTTTTTGAAAATTTTGAAGTTGTTGCGCAGACTATATGTGAAGGCACGTTTTTCCACGTTTCGTTGATTCCGTCAACGATCATATCGCAACTCGTCTTTAGACGTATCCTACGTTTCAAGGAATGATGATGACATAGAAGAACAGATTAATTCCTTAGGTTAAAGATATGTAGGCAAGGGTACTTTGTATCGGACAGAGACCGCCAAGCAAACACCAAATCAGCTTCTCTTAGCGAAAATTCTACTAATTGGACCCCTAAAATCTTAAGTCTATCAAGATATACAACATTTCGTAACGAGGGTACAAGATCAGGGAATTTCTCAAAACTGTTCCACGTTTCGTTGATACTGTTACTGATTATAGCGTAACTCGTCTTAGAACGTATTCTAGTTTTAAGGAAAAGTGATGACCTCGAAGAATATATGAATTCCTTAGATTAAAGATATGTCGACAAGGGTACTTGGTATCAGACAGAGATCTATTGATCTATCTAACATTCTGTAACGATAGTACAAGATGTTTGGCTTTCCTCAGAACTTACTCATATAGGTCCAATTCACCTCTTAGTTAATGGTATGTCACTGGAAAGGCGTACAGTATGTGACTGCATATAACTGTATTGAAAATAACGCGGAAGCATTTAGCGTCAAGAGTACCGATGGATTTACGCAGTATACCTAGTAGGCAACTGGCTTTAAGTGTAATTAACATAACCAAGTGATTTGAGGTCACTAGATACGATGATGCCTGAATCAGTCGTTTTTGATGCAGTTTTGATTGCTACACGTCTATAGAGTATGAAGGAACATGTTTATCAGATTTAAGGTGAAGATGAATACATTTGTCTGGATTAAGCAGTAAGCATTTATATCGTAAGAGGTATCATTTATTCTTGTAATAGGTCAATGTCTGTTATGTCGACAGCTGTCCACCACATCTTATAGTCATTTGTGTTCGAACTGAGTAGCTATTAGATAATACACCAGGAAGATCGTTTATATAAACAGTAAGCAGCAAAGTACTCTGAACAGAACCTTGAGGGACTTTCTTTGAAAATGGAGCCAATGTTAACATATATTCATGATTTTTACAGCAGTAATACGTTTAGTGAGGAATAAGCGGATCCACTCTAGAAGTGAACCACTAACACCACGTTTGTTAGATCGTCAAGAAAAATACTCTGAACTACTCCATTGAACGCCTTCGACAAATCGAAGGATAAAGTAGCGAAGCAAGTGCATAATTAAATTAGTTATGAAATATTATGACATTCTTTCCCTCTAGATTAATAATCTTCAGATACATAGTCTTTAAAGTAGGATGGCTTATTTGTGAGACTTCTAAATGGGAATTGTATACGATCAGTACTTTGACTATCCGACGCCAGCTCGTTATCATATTCAGTAAACTCGTTGTGCTTTCACGAATTCGAATCTTTTCCCGGATCACACGTAGTAATGTTTGCCTTTTTGTTGAAGCGTGATCTGACATGTCAGTTGGATCTTCATGAATGTCAATATGAGGCGCATTTGAGCTGCAATTATATTGTTCCTTCCGACTTCGAAATTAATACTGGTATAAAACACTATTTCAGTATTAATTCTACAAAAGAATTTTTAGAACAGACAAAAGGAATAAATTTTCAAAATATAAATACATACGATTTTAGTACGCTTTATACAAATCTAGGTTTAGTAGATATTAAAGAAGCGTTAGTAAAATTAATTAATCTTATATTCGGAAAAAGATATACATATATATGTTATAATAATTATAACGCCTATCTAACAAAAATTAAACCATCAAATAAATATAAATATATGGATAAAATTGAATTAATAGAATCCTTAAATATTTTGATAAATCAAAATTATTTAAAAGTAGGGACATCTATATTTAGACAAGTAAAAGGTGTTCCAATGGGTGGTAATAGTAGCCCAATTATAGCTGACTTGTTTCTAAGCTTTATAGAATATGAATTTGTTCATAACTGTGTAAAAACTAAATCTGAACATAATAAATATATGAAATATATGTTTCGATACATTGATGATAAATGTGTATTAAATTCTAATAATTTTTATTCAATTAGTGAGCACATTTATCCAGAAAGCCTTATTCTTAACAAAACCAATATTAATGATAAAGAAGGTGTATATCTAGATATGAACATTAAATTAACATTAACTAAAACTACTATTAATTTATATCGTAAAGATGACATATTTAAATTTACAAGAAACATATTTTTGCATGATCATTCATGCATACCATATAATATAAAATATAATACATTAAATAATGAAATTTTAAGAATTGCAACAATATGTAATGATATTGGCTTTCTTCAAAATCATTTAAATAATTTAATAGATACATATTTTAAACTAGGTTACTATAAAAATAACATCAAGCAGAAAATAGTAAAATATATAAATCAACACAATAATATAAAGAATAAATTTAAACTCTTAAGTGGCAAATTTTTATGGATGGATAATAAATAATATACTTTGTATTAGAATAAGATACTAGATAGTTATTTCAGAGGAAATACATCATTAGCATATATTTGGCCCCGCTGCTATGTTGGGTAGAGGAGTTAGGGGCCGAAACCTGATAGCATAGCAGTTCCCCCTGATGACCCTCTAATTCTTATTCTGATACAACGTCTGTTATTTATTAGTCAATTCATAAAAATGACGTTTATTTTAAATTTCATTTTTTTAACTTGATTTAAATTATAGAAAATCTAAAAACAATTATTAATTTTATTATTTAATTATTAAATTTTGATTTAGCATTATTATGTTTTGTTTATTTTATAATTATATTAAATACGTAGACTCAGTTAGCTGATTTAATTCATTTGGATCGCATTATTAGGGTAAGGATTTTTTGCAAGATGTCGATTGTTCGTGAACGATCGATTGTTTCGATCAACGACACTTGAATAATTCGAATCGACTGTTTGTAGGGTCGCATCTCGCTAAGGAATCATGCTTATTCGACGAACGAAATTTCGGACATATACCTGTGTATTAGGTCAGAGGCACTTGGTACTATTAATGTGACGATACTTACGCGTATTTGTAAATATGCGTTCATGCGGAGTACAATTCGTGGAAGAACATTTTAAGAAATGAAGTGAATTTAGTACCGACGGCCAAGACTTTTCTCAATTAGATACATCTAAGGATTAGTCAAAGCAACTGAGTCTGAGCATTTTCTAAACCTCACGTTCATTTGCTCAACTTGCCCATTTCAGCGTGGATTTTTTGCGGTTGAATGTGTGGCATAAATCCCACGATCATACATGTAACTGTTGAAGTCCGTAGACATTAATGCAGATCCCCTGTCAATATGGACGGATTGAGGCATTCCGAATATCGCAAATATTGAATCCAAACATTGAATCACCGGACTTGAGGATTGATCCTCACATGCGAAGGCAAAAGAAAAACGTGAGAATTCGTCGATTGTTACAAATAGATAGTGTCTTCCGGACAGCGATGGAAGTGGGCTTTTAAAGTCACATGATAAGTAGCTAAGTCACATGATAAGTCACGTTGGGCCTTCATAGGTTACCGTTGATTTGATGAGGTGAACATCTGGCGGCTTGTAAAATTTTAGTTTGACTATGGCACATGTAGAGCAACGTTCCACAACAGAACGAACGTCTTCCATGGAGTAGGGAAGTTCGTGAGAGCGAAGGAATTGAGAAAATCAGTAAACTCCCAGATCAGTTTGTTGTGGAGATTAACTCCTACTCAGTTCTCGGTGAACATCCTCAAGTTTGTTGTGATGATTAGTCGTTGCGTCAGCAATCGGAATATCTCTGGATAGGCCGCCGCAGCGGCATTTTACTTTCCTGTGTGATATGTGATCTCGAAATTGAACTCTATTATTTCTAGCTTCCAGCATTGTACTTTGTCGTTCTATATTTGACTTCTATATTGATTTGAGAAGATGAATAAAATTGCTTGCTGATCACACAATACTCTGAATTTACGCCCGATGAGATAGTTTCGCCAATGTTTAAGAGCCTGTACAATATCGAATGCTTCTTTTTCAACTGAAAATTGCTTGTCAACCGATTTGCTAAGCATACAGGAGGAAAATGCGACTGGCTTGTACTGTTTGGTTAATACTGCGCTATCTGAGTGTCGAGATGCATCGGTTTCGATTGCGAATTGTGTTTTGAAATTTATACAGGCCAGCGAAGCATTGAGTATTTCGTCTTTTAGGGATGAAAATACATTTTGCACCATTACTTAAAAGGAAGCTGTTGACCGATTACAAGACTTTGATATTCTCCGAACATTTTTTGACCATTTGGTATAATGGGAGAGCAGACACACTATCCTTTGAAGTGATTTAAAATCATTCGGGAGTCAATATTTCTAAGCAGTTCACTCTAGTCGGGTCTGGACGTTTAATGCCGCTCGAAATTTCGAATCTCAATACGCGAATTGTTCTGGAACTGAAAATCGACCTCGATTGATTTAGAGTCAGCCTGCACTTGTCAACGATATGTAGAAATATTTGCAAGTTTCGATCGTGCTATGTTTGTGTGCGTCCACAAACAATTATACCGTCTACGTAGCTGTAGGTATCAAAGAGACTCTCGTGTTCGATAATCTGATCAATTGTTCGTTGGAATGCAGCCACGGCTTTAGCAAGAAATAGAATGCGCAGAAATTCATAGTTTCCCACAAGCCTCGAAAGCTGTAAACTTAGTTTGTCTTTTTGCAATGGAATTTGATGGTAGGAACATTGGAGATATATAGCACTGTAAAATCAATATTAGCAAACCGTGTCGACCAAACTGTCGATTCGTGGAAGAGTGTATGCATCAAGTTCTTATATATATATATATATATATATATATATATATATATATATATATATATATATATATATATATATATATATATATATATATTCAACGCTTTCGAGCAGTCGACGCACATCCTCATTTTCAAATTGTTCTGTACAACTAAAACTTGAGCTCACCAAGGCGATAATAATGGGCGAATAATATTATCCTTCAATAGACGATCGATTTCAGATTTGATGAATTTTGTTTCTGGATCAGATAAGTGCCTTGACGTTGTTGCAATAGGATGCCAACGCGGCGATGCCTATAGAGGAAAGAGATTAGGATGACGGATTCGTGCAAACATCAATGAGGCTATTGATAGAGCATATAGTTCTCCATTGAATTAAATCCTAATCGATTTCTGTGGGCACAAAAAGTCATGACCTAGTATGCATTAAACACACAGTGCGTCTAACACATGACAAATAACATTTGGGTATATACGGGCATTAAAAGATATATTCGCGATCATAGTACCCTTTGTTCTACTCCAATTTGTGTTCGACACCATTGACACTTTTATTTTCGGCTGTGGATTCGTTTGGAGATTCATATATTTGAGACATATGGAGTTTATGAAATTGTTCGTGCTGCCGGTATCAATCATCACAGTCAACTAGTGATTCTGAATTTGAATTGATACAAGGACATACTGCTTCGAATCTATTGTCGCGGATAAAGACAAAATCGAAAGCTTTAGATTATTTGATTAGTACACGCGAGCAAAATAAACGAGGTTCTCTCACTTCCGACACGTAGCCGCCTTTGCAGGGCAAAACTTCTTTCGAGGTATCTTTCAAATTGTTGTTCGGATATGTAATTTACGACGTTGCAACAAATGAATAAATCGTGTGAGCAAATTGCATATCGAATGCTCTACGCCTGACATGTTCGACTGCTTTGGCCTGAGTTCAAGCAGCACTAAACGTAGGTGTCGAATTTTCTAGTAGTCGTTCTTGAATCTTATTTGAAGTGAGGTCTGCGATGAATGCGTTAAGGACGGCCTGGTCCCGGTGATCGTCAGCCGATTAAGCCTTGAAGTTGCAATCTGTTGCGATCTGTTTCAACGTTTCAATGAACTGGCAGGTGTATTCTGAGTCGAGCTGCTATACGTGCACAAAAGATATCTAGCGTAAACAATGTTGGGCGGTTGATCAAACATGTCACGTAAGATAATTATAGCTTGATCGTAAGTCTCTGATGAATGGATAGTCTTGAACAGCGTAGGAGATATCAGCGTCAATATGATAGCCAATTTGTCATCTTTAGTTGCGTGAATGTAGTGGCTAAACTTCTCGAAAATATGATGCAACTGTGTCCCAGCATTTACGAACTTAGATGTGACTGATATAATATCAAGCTTGCCCGGTTGCAGAAACTTCGAGATGGCATTTGTAGAAGTCGACAAACTTGGACTTGACGTGTTTGACGATAAGTCCAATTAAATTGTGATGAGAAAACTTGTATAAACTTAATTTGACATCTGAAAAGCACATAGTTGAATTAGTTATGAAATATTATGACAATCGAGGAAATAATCTTCCCGTATTAAATTCACTTTAATGTTCGTACCCATGAATTGGATGAATCCGTTCTTAGCAAAAATGTTAAGATTGTACAAGATTGTCGTAACAAAGTCTACATCTCCTGACTTTTTTACTTTTCATTAACCGGGCATATGACAACTTGAATATATTCTCGAGTTTATGGAGGTAATGGTTTGACAGTTTGATTAATGCATGTATGGTTTTGTTCTCAATTTACACATACTGTCACACGGGTATTAAATATATCTATATATTTCATTTCATGATTTTTGTTAGAAAAATAAATTCAAAAAGTCATCGAGAAGACCTTGGCGAATTTGTAAAGTTAATGATCTTATCAAGTGAAGTATAAATAGTTTCAACATAACCTTAATAATCTAATGTTTTAAAAAAGCTCCAAGCTTTACATCCACTTTACAAAATCAATTATATCTTGGTAATTAGTCAAATCCATTAATGCGTCTGTGGTGTCCTCAGGGTAACTGAAATAGGTCATAGAACACTTACCTTTTTTCCAATTGCTGTTCGATTTTGCTAGAATTTCTAAATTGCTTTGAAGCACCAATATTGCAGTTACACGATAACTTTTTATTTTTTATTTCTTTTTCGAAATTCAATCTTTGATTTAATTCATCTTTGATTTAATCTAATCAAAATTAAATCGTACCTCATCTTTCCTATTCCTCCCCCAATCTAAATAAATCTCAAACTTCTTTATTCTCCTCACGTACTCCTTACTCGACCTCCCCTGTATCACCTCTCAATAATTTACACCCTTCCATCAAAATCATTTCCAGTAACATTTCCGATCAACTAATTCAACACTCCATTCCTGTCACTCATGCCCCAACCTATTTTAATTCTCCTAACTCTACCTCCCACGTAACACTTCCAAATAATTTACATCCTTCATTTAAAATCATATACAGTCACATCTCTGATCAACCGATTCAACACCCCGCTCCTGTCACACTTGCTCCAACCAATATTAATTCTTTATCAAGCACCCCTGTCATTTCCACTTCTAACTGCTTATCTACCTCGACTCCTACCAGCTCTATCCGTACACCGCTTCCACGAAATCGTTTTCCTTCGCGCGATCGCTGTATAATCATATCAAACTATAAGCTTTCCGAATCTGCTTCTCCACAATCTCGCCTCGATGATGATGTATCTGCTTTCAGGTCTATCCTAGCAACCATTCTTCCTGATGATAATCCATCACTCTTCAATAATATCGCTCCTGTATCCTTTATTCGTTTAAACATATCCACTAAATCCAATCATCTCAGTCCTCCACTCTTAAAAATCGTTTTCCGACATAGTTCACATGCCTCTTCTGTACTCTCCCAACGCTTTAAACTTCTTACCACTTCATCTACTTGCCGTATCTTTCCTGACCGCTCCCCTTCTGATATCGCTCAGCTCAATTTAGCTCGCATTGAGAAACATCGACGTGAAACAAACGGCGAGTCATCCTTATCTATACGTCAAATCAACGGAAATTTTCACGTTGTACACACAAGGCCAAAAATTCGATGGCGTCCCATCTCTCCCCCTTGTCTTCTTCGCTAGTCGATCTCGCTCCTAAGCATACTTTTCGTCTTAGTATATTCAATACTCGCTCCATTCTTCATAAAGCTGATATGCTTCTCGATATCTTCGATCAATTATCTATCGATATTCTCTGCATTACCGAATCCTGGCACTCTGACTCCGACGATCTTGCTATTCGTCGTCTATGTCGCTCTGGTTGTTCTCTAGTTGAATCAGCTCGTCAAATTGCATCTCATACATTTACTGCGTCTAACCATGGCGGTATTGTTGCCATTGCTCGTCACCCAATGTCTTTACGTAAAATCAACGTTAACATCCGTTACACTTCGTTCGAATTACTCATATGCAGATTATCAACGCCTTTCCCTCTGGAACTTGTGATTGTATACCGTCCAGGTTCAGTTGCCCCATCACGTATCTTCTTTAACGACCTTGCAGATCTAATGTCTCACTGTTCATTGTCTTATACTCCTTCTTTTGTTCTCGGTGACTTTAACATTCGTCTTGATCGCCCGTCTGACTCTATCACTTTAACTAATCTTTTTTCTGATTTTAACAATAAATTACTTTCAACAAGCCCAACTCATATTCTCGGCGGTGCTCTCGACATCATTGCTGTTCCTAACTGCTTCAATGACTATACCTCCTTGTCAATTACTGATCCTGGTTTGTCCGATCATTTCCTTGTTACTCTTACTCTTACTCGTCCCCATCCTCCTTCTCCGCTTTTACCTTTATCTACACCAAGTCGACCCTGGAAGCTTCTCGATATCCCTATTCTCTGCACAGCCTTACTCAATTCTTCACTCTTTTCACTTCCTCTTAACTATCTCTCTCCCGATGATCTCTGCATTCTGTTTGATTTTGAACTTACGTCGATCCTCAATAACCTTCTGCCTAGTCGACTTCGACGTTCCCAGCGCTTGCGCCATGCTCCCTGGTTCGATTCTGACTGTAATCTTTCTAAGCGTCGACTCTGTCACTCTTTTCGTATGTATAAACGCTTTCTTAAACGTTCACCCAACTCACTCCCTCCAAATCTTCGTGATTCCTACTTTTCTCAACGCCGTTCACATCTCATTCTTATACGTACTAAACGTACTCTCTTTTGGCGAAATCAACTCGAGTCATCTTCCAACTCTAAATCTCATTGAAAAATCTTAAACTCTATTCTTTCACGATCATCTACCCCTTGTAATATAAATCCTGATGAATTTCCTCTTATCTACAAACTAAGCTATCTAATTTACTTTTCTTACTACCCATAGACCCCTTGTACCCACTCTTATCTTTAACTACTTCCCTCCCAAAACTATTCCACCTTCTTCCCGTTTCGTCTGATGAAGTTTCTTCGGAACTGCTGTCATTACCTAATAAAACCTCTCCTTCTGACCCAATTCCCACTCACTTGCTTAAAAATATCTGCTCCTTGATCTTACCCTTCCTAACCACATTGTTCAACTCGTCCATCCGTAGCCGTACATTTCCTTCCATCTGGAAATGCGCCACTGTTCGTCTTCTCATCAAAAAGCAATCTCTCGACTCCTTACTACCATCTTCGTACCGTCCTATTTCACTTCCCCAACCCTCTCTAAACTCTTTGAGCGTCTCGTTCTTAAGCAAGTTAATACATATCTCTATTCCTCTAACTTATTTCCTCCCTTCCAAGCCGCTTTTCGCTCTAATCACTCTACTGAAATTGCCTATCTTAAAGTTCATAACGACTTACTTATATCGCGCGATCATAAATTATGTAGTGTTATAGTTTTGATATAGTTATATATAGTTTTGTTATAGTTTTCTTCATATCTATCAAACCGTACATTTCGCGTATATTCTAACTCTTCTCTCTCCCATCCTTCGTCCATTCTGTCCGGTGTTCCACAAGGCTCCGTATTAGGCCCTATACTTTTCTCTCTTCTTCTTGGTGATTTGTCTTCGATTTCTCATAAATTTAACTTCCATGTTATGCAATACGCTGATGACATTCTCATCTATGCTCATGCACCTGTTTATCGTATTCACGATCTTAGTGTTTCCGCTTCCGACTGTCTTGTCTCAATTTCCAATCATCTTTCTTCCCTTCGCCTTTCTCTGAATCCTGATAAATCCAAAATTATGTGGATCCTACCTCGACGTCTCGGCTTCGAACCTCCCTCCGTATCATTAAATTCTACAATTCTTCCTATCGTTGATAATTTCGTTTTCCTAGGCTTCCATTTTGACAACCGACTTTCACTTAAACCTTTCGTTAGAGATAAAGTACGCTCATCTACCTTGATACTCCGCAACCTCCGTCAAGTTCGTAGATTGATCGATTTCCCTTCTTGTATGACTCTCATATCATCTCTCCTTTTTTTCTAGACTCGATTATTGTCTTAGTCTATTTTCCAACTCACCTAAATCCACTCTTCTTCCCCTACAACGCATCGTCAACGCAGCTGTCCGAATTCTCCTCCGTCTTCGTCGTTTTGATCATACATCCTACCATCTTGCTTCTCTCGATTTGCCTACAATTTATTGTCGTGTTCAAATTCGTCTTCTTATCGTTGCTTTCCGCCTTGTAACTTTTCATACCCCTTCATTTCTCAACCTTCCTTTTCTTGATAATTCTCGTCCTGTTTACTGTTCCTTGCGTTCCTGTAATTCCCTTCTTTTACATGTCCCAAACTACTCTACCTCCTTTGGACTCCGCTCCTTCCTGGTGGCTGCTCCTCTATCGTGGAATCATCTGCCCATTCATATACGCCAATCAACTTCCCTGCAGTGCTTCAAACGACAAATCCGATCCCATTTAAACAATTTATCTGCTTGACTTTTTCATTTTTGTTTGTGGACTTGTAAGCGTACAGCTTGTACGCATTTGCCACATTAAATAAATTATTATTATTATATATAAAAAGATACTTGGCACCTCTTGCGGAGATTTTTGCTAAGAGTTTAACCACTGGAAGTGTACCAGAAGGATGGAAATCGGCGATTGTTGTTCCTATTCCCAAAAAATTCATTGCATCATTATCGCAGCGATGTGGCTCTTGGTTTATGGAAAAGGAAGGTTTCCCATCATCTTGTATACAATTACGCAATTCGAGTCGCAGAGGTCACTCTCCCGCGCTGTTTAAATTCGCCCACGATAAAGTCAGGAGTGTGAGTAGGCTTTCCCTCCCCTCATTGAATATTTGGACTTTATTACCTGCTGACCTTCCATTGCTGCTAGCTATCACCACTTCAAAATGCTGGTGTTGAAGTAGATTGCCAATTCCGGTTGTGATGCGTAAATCTATTTTAATATTTAATGTTTTGAAAACAAAATTTGTGAACAGTTGAAACAGCCATTTGCGGCTATTAACTTGAAACCTATAATAATATCGTCTTTAAAGTGTGATGAATAGTTTGTTGATTCACAGGCGGATATTTCGAAAGCATTCGCGGATTCGTTTATGCTCGGTGTAAAGAACTTTACTAACAATCATAGTGACTATATTAGAAAATAAAGCACGTTCTTGTTAAGGTGTTTTGTAATTTCGCAATCTTCTGTCTATACAGAGCAGGATCTATTATGAATACATTCATATCTTGGTCCTGATGACATACAACAATATCCCTCCAAATCATCAACTGCCAGCTCTTCTATCGTGATCTTACCCACTAACGGCAGTCGTCCTTCTTTACGAAAGCGCTTTCCTTCTCGCGATCGTTGCGTGATTGTCACTAATATAACTCCTTCCAACTCCTTATCTCCACAAACACGTCTCGACCACGATGTTTCCGCCTTCAGATCCATCCTCTCGTCTATTGTTTCTGCAGATAAACAATCCTTTTTCAAGGACATTTCTCCTGTCAAATTCATCTGTCTAAACAAATCTTTTCAATCTAATCCTTCCCAGCCTCCTCTCCTAAAAATTATTTTCAAGCATCGCTCTCACGCGTCTTCTGTCCTCTCTCAACGATTCAAACTCATGTCATCTTCAACCACTCGAATTTTCCCCGATCGCGCCCCTTCTGAAATCGCTCAAATCTCTTCAGCCCGCATCACTCTCCATCCGAAACATAGACGGAAATTTTCAAGTTGTCCACACCCGTCCAAAAATTCGATGGCGCTCCATCTCTCCTATGTGTCTTCTCCACTAGACTCTTTCGCCACTGCACACGGTTTTCGCCTGGGTCTCCTCAACACTAGATCTATTCTCAATAAATCCGATCTTATCCTCAACCTATTCACCAAGCAATCCATCGATCTCTTCTGCCTCACAGAATCATGGCACTCAGATTCCGACGACCTTTCCATTCGCCGTCTGCTCTCTTCCGGTTCCTCCCTAGTCGAATTCGCCGCCCCCTCAGCTCTTGCCCTTCTAAATTCTCTAATCATGGCGGCATCGTCGCATTCGCGCGTCACCCCGCGTCTCTTCGCAAAATCAATCCCCCTTTCAGTCCTTGCTATTTTAAATTGCTCAATTGTCGTTCTTCTAACCCGATCAATCTAGATCTCGCCATTGTATTTCGTCTTGGTTCATCAGCTCTTACATCCTTATTTTTTACCGAAATCGCTGACCTATTTTCTCATTGTTCTTTGTCCGCAATCCCTTCACTCGTTCTAGGCGACTTCAACATCCGCCTAGACCGCCCCTCTTCCACGGATTCCATCCGGTTCATCAACATTCTATCCAACTACAATTACAATCTAATCTCCACTGCCCCAACACATATACTTAGTGCGGCACTCGACATCATCGCTGTCTCCGATCATTTTGCTCCCTACGCCTCAGTGTACATCTCTGATCCTGGTCTATCCGATCACTTTCTTATCACCATTGATCTCACTCACAACCACACCCCTCCTCACACACCTACAATCCTACGTTGCCCTTGGAGAAATCTTGACCTCTCCCTTCTCCGCTCTGCTATACTCAAATCGTATCTATCCTATCCCACAATAGCATATTCATCTCCTTACGATCTTGCCTTTCTTTTTGACTGAACTCACATCCACTCTCGATATTCTCTTGCCCTTCAAGTCTCACCCACATCGTCGCTTGCACCGTGCCCCATGGTTTGACATCCAATGCCTACTCTCAAAGCGTCGACTCCGCCATGCTTTTTGAATCTATCACCGCTCTCTTAGACGTGATTTCCGCTCGATCACTCCGTCTTTCCGTGATTCCTATCTTGCTCTTTGCCGGTCTCATCTCAACCTACTACGTACCAAATGCAACTCCTTCTGGCAGCATAAAATCATAACTTCATTCAACTCAAAGACTCTCTGGCCTACTTTTAACTCAATCCTTGCACGCTCCTTTTCGCCCGCCGTGCAACATCAATGCCCATGATTCGTCGTCATTTCTCCAGACTAAAGTATCCACGTTGCTCTCTCACACCCAGTTCCCTATACTATCCCACTCTGCTCCGCCTAGCCTCATCCTTCCAGAACTCTTTAATATTCTCCCTGTCTCACCTACCGAAGTATCATCTGTACTCATATCCTTGCCCAACAAAACCACACCTGCCGATCGCCTGCCTACCTACATATTAAATTCCATATGCTCATCGATATCCCCATTTCTCACAACCTTATTTAACTCGTCCATCCGCAGTCATATCTTCCCTTTAAGCTGGAAATTCGCAATCCTTTTTACCCTCCCTAAAAAACAATCGCTCGACCCCTCCATTCCTTCTAGCTATCACAACATTTCACTACTCCCTACTCTTTCTAAGCTCTTAGAACGCCTCAGCTTTAAAAGAATCAACGCTTATCTCTCCTCATCCAATCTATACCCTCCTTTCCAATCCGCTTTCCGCTCTAATCACTCCACAGAAATCGCCTGCATAAAAGTTTACAACGACTTACTCATTTCTCGAGACAAGGCTCTATATAGTGTTCTCATATCCCGCGACCTCTCCTCCACATTCGACATTGTAGACCACTCCGTCCTCCTTTCTCGCCTTCGTTATGATTACAGCTTTTCTTTCTCCTCCGTAGCATGGTTTGCCTCATGTCTATCTGACCGTTGCGATATCTTCTGTTTTAATTCATCTTAATCCCCTCTCATTCCTATTTTTTTCGGTATCTTACAAGGTTCAGTCCTAGGTACCCCAATGTTCTCTTATCTGCTCTGCGATCTCTCTCTGTTTATCAAACCTAACACATTTAACGTCATGCAATACGCCGATGACATTCTAATCTATGCTCATGCACCCGCACATCACATACACGACATCGGCATTTCTGCCTCCAACTGTCTTTCTTCTATCTACAAACGTCTCTCCAATCTCCATCTCGTTCTAAACCCCGAAAAGTCCAAAATAATGTGGATCCTCCCCCGTAAACCAAGCATATCTCCTCCCATTGTATCTTTTGCCTCATCGATCATCCCTATAGTCCACAATCTCACTTTCTTAGGCTTCCATTTCGATGATCACCTATCTTTTAAACCCTTCGTCTGTGACAAGGTCCGCTCATCTAACTTAATTCTTCGTGACATCCGCCGCATCCGCCATCTTGTCGACTTCCTTTCTTGTATGTTGTTACACGAGCAAAGACAAAATTTAACAATCGACGTTTTTTACTGCTGCAAAACGACGGAACAAAATAAGTTTTTATACATACGGTTATGCTGTCAAATAGCGGTTAATGTTTCATCAGTAAAGTTAGCGGTTAACGTTTCATCGGTGAATTGACTGCAGCTTTGCATTCGCCAGCATTTGAGAACAATGAATTATGACGAGACATAACAATACCATTAACAACGCATCCAGAAACAATTACATCGATTTAACACCTCCGCCTGATCTTCCAATCACGAAAATAATTAACCAGTCGAACTTGCGGTAGGAGTATTATTATCAGATGGACATCTACGTAAATGCGAAATATGATGTGGAACTCCATCAACATTTATACTTGTGTTACTATTGATTCCAGTGACGTTCCCTTGGATCCAGGGTTTATCACACCTACAGACTGCTGGTCGCATAAAAACTTGATCTCCAGTAAAAAATTCCGATACAGATGACGACGACTCTCTATTCTCAATACGCTCCCATGGTAGTTTTGATTTATATTTATATATCTGATTGTGCGGAATTGATGAATCACATAAGCCTTCTTTTGGCGAAGAATTATACCAATAAATTGCCTCCTCAGTGGTAATGTTACTTCTAGCCACGATTCGCTTAATAGTCCGGTGCGATCTTTCGACTATTCCGTTGCCACACGGTCTGTTAGCGCACCTGTATATTATATGTACGCCCCATAATTCACACCAATGAGAAAGGGTTTCCGATCTAAAGGCCCTTGCGTTGTCCATCAATATCTCCGCAGGTGGACCACGTTCAAAAAATATCGTTTGCAGCGCTCTAGTAATTTCGTTCACCGTGCCTTCTTTCAACTTTTTCCAAATCATGAATCGAGATGGACCACAATCAATGCACGACAAATAGAGCGATCCCTTCACATGCACAGTATCGATTGATAACCTTGACCAATTTTTATTCACTCCTAATTGACCTGTGTCCCAACGTATTGGATGAGGATCAATTCGCTGACACTGAGTGCAGTTTTTGATATATTCGGCGACATTATGCCTACTAACCACCGAATTCGGATATTTTCGATTGATAAAATATATGGTTCTTTCAACTCCAAAATGATGTCGATTATGGACTGATTCGATTATCTTATTCGTATCTTGAGTAGACATATCAACAGAGACTGCAATGTTTGCGGATGAATTGTTTTTTAAATATTGTAACCAATTCTTTGGTACTCTTGTTAAATGGTCCGCTTTGTTTTGCGACGATGGAATAAGCTTCACTGTAATCGAAAGGCTAAATTCTGTTTGAATCTCTTTGAGCATCCGTAATCTTCGCTTTATAAGCATGTCCGAGAGTCCTTTCACACAAACATTCCTTTCGTCATAAAGAGTAGAACATATCCAGCTGTACACCGTGGCTGAATCTGTATAAAGGGTAATGTTCTTTAGATTCCAATGGATTGATAAATTCAGACCCCGTATACATGCGTTGAGTTCCGCCATGTTGATGTGGTGTGGATCGTCTTTTGGTCTTAACCATGATGCGTCCTCTGCGATGATCCCATCAACCTCGATTACAACTCCCTCGGCAATACTGCTAGCGTCTGCCCATACACTTCCTGTATCACCAGGTGGTACTGCCCATCGACCTCGTGCTGGATCCTCCATGGACATTTTCGATTTTATTTCTTGAATAGATTTCCATATATTCTCCTGAACAGGTTCATCCCAATGTCCGCCGGTGAGTCGTTTCAGAAAACTACAGCAAGGTCTCAACCATCCAGCGATGGGATAGTGTCCAATTAATTTTCCAGTTAATGAAAACAATTGTCGTCGCGTTGGAAGACTTTCAGGCCAGCCGATTTCTAATACTCGTGACCAATTCAACCCTGTTGGTAGACTTTGAATTCTTAATCCAAGCACATTTGACTCACGAATATCCACAGGCTGTTTTGCTTCTAATCCGAATTTTGCAAGAAGCTTCAATACGTTGTCATTTGCAATTTTAGTATTGTCGACAATGATATCGTCCAAATAACTATCTGTGGACTGAGCTACTAGCATATCCTTGCTGAGGACAAAATGTACAATAGCTTTAAGTATTCGCGGTGCAATGTTAAGTCCAAAACCCAATCTCGTAAGTACATATCGCTTGTTTCTATAAACGACCACCTGATACGGCCATAGAGATTCGTCGACATGAATTTGTAGATATGCGCGCCGAAGATCAATTAATGACAAACGATCTCCCCACCTCCGCCAATTCCTTAGCTTTGAAATACAGACGTCAGAATCTGCAGTATGGCTGGATATATACGAGTTAAGTAGTCTGAAATCCATAACTGGACGTACTTTATTTTTGCTTTCTTGAGCAACCGCTAACAATGGAATCACTGCTTCAGCTTCCCCATTGTATTCTTTAAGCCATCCATTAGTAATCCAGGTCTCAATCTCTGCCTCGTATTGAGATCTTAATGTAGGATTGACATGATATTCAGTTACACTATTATGAATAAATGCCGGTGTGCCAGTTAGCCATTTCCATTTTACCAACCAAAAGTTACCATTGAATTGTGCATGAAAGTCAGCATCATCGATTACATTAGCGCTATCAGATGTACTCGAAATTTTTGTCACCGAAGTTTGCATACTAACAGGATAACTCGAAGGAAACTTCACATCTCCGTTATCATTAATAGAAACACCTCCAATCTTTTTGATCACATCCATTCCCAACAACATCTGATATGGACCACCAATATCTGAAGATAGGCACGGTATATTCACCGATCTCGTTTCGATAGAAATTTCCATTTGTCCGGTTTCATAACATTTCACCGCATTTCCGTTCATCATTGTGACCCACGTGGCGCCATTAACATCCGGGAAAGGATGTTTAAATATATCTGTAACAAGTCGACGCGACACAATACTTCTCGAACAACCAGTATCAACAAGTGCGACCGCAAGACGCCCATTTATTGTCACGTTAATTGTAGGTAGTGCATCATCAGAGGGACAGGGAAGACCAGCAGCACTTAATACTGTGCCTCCCCATCGATGTTTTTTGAATGTTCCTTGTTTGGGCACTGAGGTGCCAGATGTCCAGGATCGTCACAAATATAGCACCGTCGCTCCTTGAAATGTGTACAATAACGCGCTATATGTCCTGATTTACCACAACGGAAACATGTGACATCTTTACGTTGATGCGAGCGCAGTGCTCTTGGTTCAATATGCTTGCGAGAATGTGTAGTTGTAAGAAAACAGGACCCAGCAGACGTATTGGCAGTTGTTATAAGCGTACGTGCTCGGCATAATATATCCGATAATTTCAGATTCTCAACGGCACAGGAAGACAAAATAATATCCTTGATAGTTGATGGCAAACCGTATACAAATTTACAACGAATCCATGCAGAATTGTCAACATTTGGATTAACGATGTTTGCATACCTTTCCAAATCTGCAGCATATGCGTCCAACGATTCGCCTTCTTGGTATTCTCGATTATTATATTTCGTAAAGGCATCAAAATCTGTAGTACCAAATGCTCGCAGCAAGGCCGCTTTGAGTTGAGAATAATCGGATTTTTGTTCCGCTGACAAATTTCTATAAATCGCATACGCCGGTCCGTCAAAGAATAGAGGAATAAACTTTTCGAGCTTTTTAACAGCTTGCAAGTCTGCGATCATCTCCGCCCGCTCCAACCATGCTCCAAAATCGCATTCTCCGTTAAACGGTTTAATAAGGTCTCCAAAGCGCACTTTATCCATAAGCCGAAATAGCTTGTTACACGAGCAAAGACAAAATTTAACAATCGACGTTTTTTACTGCTGCAAAACGACGGAACAAAATAAGTTTTTATACATACGGTTATGCTGTCAAATAGCGGTTAATGTTTCATCAGTAAAGTTAGCGGTTAACGTTTCATCGGTGAATTGACTGCAGCTTTGCATTCGCCAGCATTTGAGAACAATGAATTATGACGAGACATAACAATACCATTAACAACGCATCCAGAAACAATTACATCGATTTAACATATGTCTCTTCTTTCATCGCTTCTTTTCCCTAAAGTCGATTACTGCCTTAGCCTTTTCGCCAATTCTCCAAAATCCATCATCCTACCCCTACAACGCATAATCAACTCCGCCGTTGTAGTGCTCTTTCGTCTCTGTCGCTTCGACCACACATCCACATATTTTGCCCAACTCTCTTGGTCCACCACCCACATCCGCATCAAAATCCTCCTTCTCGTAACTTTTCGTCTCATCGCTGTCGGCACCCTCTCGTTTATCATCCTTTCTTTCTTAAAAGACACTCGCCCCACCTCGCTATCGCTGCTTCCCGTCATTCCCTCTTACTACACGTTCTCAATTACTCCAACAACTACAGTCTCCGATCCTTTCTCGTCGCCCCCTCACTCGCCCGGAATCAACTCCCTCTCGACGTCCGCCGCACTCCCTCATTTATCGCATTCAAACACCTCCTTCGTTTACACCTTCTCGACACATGATTTACATTTTCGTTTTGTTGTAGTTATGCAACCGTGCGCTGGCACGCATTTGCCACGTTAAAATAAATCTCTTATTTTATACACTCCTACCTGCTTTGAGCTTTATGTTCGTGCTGGCATCGGTTTCACTGAATTGTTTCATTGATAAATGCAAAATACCACTAGATTGGAAATGTGCAATTGTAGTTCCTGTGTTTAAGAAGGGTGATATGCACAATCCTGAAAATTATAAACACGTGAGCTTTCAACATGGATTCACCGTTGGAAGATAGTGCTTGTCTAATTTATTTTGTGCTAGATAATAATGGGTTAGTGAAGTGTCTAATGGAGTATCAGTTTATTGTGTCTTTATTGACTTCAGTAGAGCATTTACCGTATATGTTATGAAAATCTTATTGAAGTGCTTGTAGACTATAATGTAGATCCGATAATCGTTAATTGGCTTTATACATTTCTAACGCAACGTTCTTATCGTGTTCGTGTGGGATCGAGCTTGTCATTATCTCATTCAATTGCATCAGGCGTACCTCAAGGTACTGTTTTAGGCCAACTTATTTTTATTATCTACCTAAATTCGTTGGTAAAACAATTGCATTGTCCGTATTTTGGCTTTTGCCAATGACCTTAAGATCAAACAACAACAATAATTTATTTAAAGTGTACTAACTACACGCTTACAAGTCCACTAACTAACAAAAAAGCACAGTAAAAGCCAAATAGATAAATTTCTTAAATTGTTTAAATAAGATCGGATTTGGCGTTTGAAACACTGCATTGAGGTTAATTGGCGCAGATGAATGGGAATATGATTCCACGAAAGAGGAGCAGTCACAAGGAATGAGCGGAAGCCACAATAGGTAAAGTAGTTTGACACATGTAAACTAAGGGAATTACGGGAACGCAAAGAACAGTAATCAGGACTAGAATTGTCGAGAAAAGGTAGGTTGAGAAATGAAGCAGTAGGAAAAGTTGCAAGGTGGAAATCAATGAGAAAAAGACGAATTTGAATCGAGAGAGGCAATTCGAGAGAGGGAATATGGTGAGATGTATGATTAAAATGACGAAGACGGAGGAGAATTCAGGCGGCTGCGTTTACGATGCGTTGTAGGGGAAGAAGAGTGGATTTAGGTGAGTTGGAAAATAGTCTGGAATTTCATCCAGAAGCGATAAATGTATTACAACGATTCTTCAATGTTATTTATGATTAGTGTTAAAAGAGGACACACTAAATGTAGGTAAGTGTGTTCATTTGCGTTTTGGTCGAAGTAATATACCGGTTAGTTACATGTTAAGCCCTAGTATCGGATGTACAGCTACTCACACACGTGACCTTAGCACAATTGTTCAGTCATTTCTGAAGACTCGCATGAATACGAATAGACTGTGTTCGAAGGGACGGCGTGCTTTCTATTTATTGAAAAATTGTTTTAAATCCATCTGTTGAATGTTTTAAGATTCTTTACAACGCAATGGTTTGTCATCACATCGAGTACAACATTTAATCAATGTTTCCATGTACTAAAGAGGATATAAATTCATTCGACAATATACTCAGACGAGGATCTCGATTATGTGTAACAATTTCACATTCTTACACAGAAAGACTCAAAATATTAGACGTGTTATATCCGTACTCGTTTGATGTATTTAGATTTAATAGTCATGTATAATATTGCTGAATGGTATGACGGATTCACATAAGCCTATGTAAGTTTAACCACCGCACTTGTCATCGAGGATATACTTTGTATCTTAGAACACATTATCATAGAAAGTGTCCCAGTCTATATCGTGTTTCGCATCGTGCTGTTAGTGTACGGAACATGTTATCGGATACTTTAGTACGTGTAGATAGTATTGCTACATTCAAAAAGAGTCTTTCGAAATGGATACACCATCCCGACCAAGAAGCGATTCGAATAGCATACCAGGCAGATTGACTACAATTTCAAAATAGTAGCCGCACTTTTTTAATTGATTTATGTTTTGGTGAGCAGATTGAACAGTCTTAAGGCTTTGTCTTGTAAATTATTTTTTTAAAGATATAATTTATTTACAGTATAATAATATTAAAATTGTCTTTAACTAAATAATAAAATCTTGATCTTTGTTATAGCCCATAAAATCCTAAGCCGCCTTCACTTCTCCCAGATTGTATGTGAAACGCTCGTGAGGAACGAGGGGCTGAGAGAAAATTAATGTGGATCCTTCCTCGACGCTTCGGCGTAAAGCCTCCCTCCGTATCATTAAATTCTACAATTCTCCCTATCGTTGACAATCTCGTTTTCCAAGGCTTCCATTTTGACAACATACTTTCACTTAAACCTTTCGTTAGAGATAAAGTACGCTCATCTACCTTGATACTCCGCAACCTCCGTCAAGTTCGTAGATTGATCGATTTCCCTTCTTGTATGACTCTCATATCATCTCTCCTTATTTCTAGACTCGATTATTGTCTTAGTCTATTTTTCCAACTCACCTAAATTCAATCTTCTTCCCCTACAACGCAGCCGTCCGAGTTCTCCTCTGTATTCGTCGTTTTGATCATACATCCCACCATCTTGCTTCTCTCGATTTGCCTACAATTTATTGTCGTGTTCAAATTCTTCTTATCGTTGCTTTCCGCCTTTCTGCCGTCCTTCAAACGCCAAATCCGATCCTATTTAAACAATTTATCTGCTTGATTTTTTTATTTTTTTGTTAGTGGACTTGTAAGCGTGCAGCTTGTACGCATTTGCCACGTTAAATAAATTATTGCTATTATTAATAACAATAATTATAGCGGACGTTCTTTGACGTCAACGTCTTTGCTCAGTCGTTCGTCAACTGATCAGTGGACGCATCCTTTCAGCACAATGAATCATGCAAACATGCCAAATATTCAGAAAGAATTAAAGCGATCGAGCGCTGCAGGTTCATTCCGCTAATTTTCTCCTCTTCTGGTGGCATTGGGAAAGAGACAGGCACCTTGTTCAGACGAATCGCATCAGTTCGCACACAACGAGGTATTACGAAATATGCGCATGTCATCACAAATATCAAACGCCGCGTTTCCTTTGAAATTGCTCGAACAGCATATGCCTGCCTTCGAAGTCCAAGAGGAAACAGAGAAGGCAGCACATAAGATAGTGAACGCCTTGTTTTAAAAATCAATTACAACTTTGACAGTGAAAGTTATGTATGGGCAGATTTGCGGGAACCCCCTTTCTTATAAATTATTATAATTATTTTATATTAAAAAAAATAAAAAAATATTATTCATATTATTAACATATTATTATTAAATTATTATTAATAAAGCAATATAATAACGGATCAATGTTTTGACTTTGTGAGCTATCGGCCTATTTGCGGGAACCTACAGTTGTGATTATTAGTATTTTGTTTAAAAAAATATTTATATATAAAAAAATTATTATTATTGTTTCAACGCCTTACAAGCAGGGGCTTAAATAGCCGATTCACATGAAATAAAAATCAACAAAATCATAAAAACTGTTCACATCTATAGGGGAACACTTCCTTGCACATATCAGGATCAGTCCGTAATACGGAATTGAATGCTGATGCACCACTGCTGCATACAGTCCCTCCATCCAGTTTGTTACAAAGTTCAACTACTCTTCGTTGAAATTGTATACACCGGGACTTTTTCACTAAATTCCGGCTCAAAGTCAAACTGTGTTTGCGAAGGAATGCTGACTGTCGCAGTTGTAAACACATTCGAAGAGGATGATTTGAAGAACGAAGAACTCGCTACACCATATTCATATCGATATACTGACAGGTCCAAGAAACGGTATCAAGCCGAAGACATTGCAAATGACACTCATTGGGCATTTGCGCCAAGATTGGCGCTAACTTTGTTGCACAGCGAAGCGCTCTTAGAGATCAAGTGTTTCTCAACTGTGCATGGGTATACACAAGGGGCCGCATACAACAACCGGCTCAGAACGTGAGCCAAAATTATAGGCCGAAGAGCAACCGGATCAAGAGCTAAGAATGTGCGCGTAATGACCTTTACCATTTTATTAGCGTTGGCACATGCAAGAGCGGTATGTGGAGCCGTTCTCAGATTGTGGTCAATCAACACTCCCAAATCATTATGGCTTACAACACTATCTATTTCACGACCACAATAAGTGGATTGAACTGCTGACGGGGACTTAACAACTCTACCCAGAACACGCATGTGTTTGCATTTGGTGACATTCATCACAAGCGTGTTGCTCGCCGCCCATAATTCGACTCTATCAATATCTCTCTGTAAAATGCTTATATCATTACTCGAGTAAACACCCCTCCAAATCTTTAAGTCATCAGCATACAATAGCACTGACGAGCAAATGGTTGCAGGTAAATCATTTACATATATACTGAATAACAGTGGACCTAAAACAGATCCCTAAGGAACACCAATGTGACAAGGCCTAACCGAGATAGTGTATTATCAACACGCATTCTGAAGTTTCGTTGATGCAGAAAGGCCCTGATCCATTTAACAAGAGTAATAATAATACAAAAATTTATTTAATGTGGCAAATGCGTACAAGCTGTACGCTTACAAGTCCACAAACAAAAATGAAAAAGTCAAGCAGATAAATTGTTAAAATGGGATCGGATTTGTCGTTTGAAGCACTGCAGGGAAGTTGATTGGCGTATATGAATGGGCAGATGATTCCACGATAGAGGAGCAGCCACCAGGAAGGAGCGGAGTCCAAAGGAGGTAGAGTAGTTTGGGACATGTAAAAGAAGGGAATTACAGGAACGCAAGGAACAGTAAACAGGACGAGAATTATCAAGAAAAGGAAGGTTGAGAAATGAAGGGGTATGAAAAGTTACAAGGCGGAAAGCAACGATAAGAAGACGAATTTGAACACGACAATAAATTGTAGGCAAATCGAGAGAAGCAAGATGGTAGGATGTATGATCAAAACGACGAAGACGGAGGAGAATTCGGACAGCTGCGTTGACGATGCGTTGTAGGGGAAGAAGAGTGGATTTAGGTGAGTTGGAAAATAGACTAAGACAATAATCGAGTCTAGAAAAAAGGAGAGATGATATGAGAGTCATACAAGAAGGGAAATCGATCAATCTACGAACTTGACGGAGGTTGCGGAGTATCAAGGTAGATGAGCGTACTTTATCTCTAACGAAAGGTTTAAGTGAAAGTCGGTTGTCAAAATGGAAGCCTAGGAAAACGAAATTATCAACGATAGGAAGAATTGTAGAATTTAATGATACGGAGGGAGGTTCGAAGCCGAGACGTCGAGGTAGGATCCACATAATTTTGGATTTATCAGGATTCAGAGAAAGGCGAAGGGAAGAAAGATGATTGGAAATTGAGACAAGACAGTCGGAAGCGGAAACACTAAGATCGTGAATACGATAAACAGGTGCATGAGCATAGATGAGAATGTCATCAGCATATTGCATAACATGGAAGTTAAATTTATGAGAAATCGAAGACAAATCACCAAGAAGAATAGAGAAAAGTATAGGGCCTAATACGGAGCCTTGTGGAACACCGGACAGAATGGACGAAGGATGGGAGAGAGAAGAGTTAGAATATACGCGAAATGTACGGTTTGATAGATATGAAGAAAACTATAACAAAACTATATATAACTATATCAAAACTATAACACTACATAATTTATGATCGCGCGATATAAGTAAGTCGTTATGAACTTTAAGATAGGCAATTTCAGTAGAGTGATTAGAGCGAAAAGCGGCTTGGAAGGGAGGAAATAAGTTAGAGGAATAGAGATATGTATTAACTTGCTTAAGAACGAGACGCTCAAAGAGTTTAGAGAGGGTTGGGGAAGTGAAATAGGACGGTACGAAGATGGTAGTAAGGAGTCGAGAGATTGCTTTTTGATGAGAAGACGAACAGTGGCGCATTTCCAGATGGAAGGAAATGTACGGCTACGGATGGACGAGTTGAACAATGTGGTTAGGAAGGGTAAGATAAAGGAGCAGATATTTTTAAGCAAGTGAGTGGGAATTGGGTCAGAAGGAGAGGTTTTATTAGGTAATGACAGCAGTTCCGAAGAAACTTCATCAGACGAAACGGGAAGAAGGTGGAATAGTTTTGGGAGGGAAGTAGTTAAAGATAAGAGTGGGTACAAGGGGTCTATGGGTAGTAAGAAAAGTAAATTAGATAGCTTAGTTTGTAGATAAGAGGAAATTCATCAGGATTTATATTACAAGGGGTAGATGATCGTGAAAGAATAGAGTTTAAGATTTTTCAATGAGATTTAGAGTTGGAAGATGACTCGAGTTGATTTCGCCAAAAGAGAGTACGTTTAGTACGTATAAGAATGAGATGTGAACGGCGTTGAGAAAAGTAGGAATCACGAAGATTTGGAGGGAGTGAGTTGGGTGAACGTTTAAGAAAGCGTTTATACATACGAAAAGAGTGACGGAGTCGACGCTTAGAAAGATTACAGTCAGAATCGAACCAGGGAGCATGGCGCAAGCGCTGGGAACGTCGAAGTCGACTAGGCAGAAGGTTATTGAGGATCGACGTAAGTTCAAAATCAAACAGAATGCAGAGATCATCGGGAGAGAGATAGTTAAGAGGAAGTGAAAAGAGTGAAGAATTGAGTAAGGCTGTGCAGAGAATAGGGATATCGAGAAGCTTCCAGGGTCGACTTGGTGTAGATAAAGGTAAAAGCGGAGAAGGAGGATGGGGACGAGTAAGAGTAAGAGTAACAAGGAAATGATCGGACAAACCAGGATCAGTAATTGACAAGGAGGTATAGTCATTGAAGCAGTTAGGAACAGCAATGATGTCGAGAGCACCGCCGAGAATATGAGTTGGGCTTGTTGAAAGTAATTTATAGTTAAAATCAGAAAAAAGATTAGTTAAAGTGATAGAGTCAGAGTCAGACGGGCGATCAAGACGAATGTTAAAGTCACCGAGAACAAAAGAAGGAGTATAAGACAATGAACAGTGAGACATTAGATCTGCGAGGTCGTTAAAGAAGATACGTGATGGGGCAACTGAACCTGGACGGTATACAATCACAAGTTCCAGAGGGAAAGGCGTTGATAATCTGCATATGAGTAATTCGAACGAAGTGTAACGGATGTTAACGTTGATTTTACGTAAAGACATTGGGTGACGAGCAATGGCAACAATACCGCCATGGTTAGACGCAGTAAATGTATGAGATGCAATTTGACGAGCTGATTCAACTAGAGAACAACCAGAGCGACATAGACGACGAATAGCAAGATCGTCGGAGTCAGAGTGCCAGGATTCGGTAATGCAGAGAATATCGATAGATAATTGATCGAAGATATCGAGAAGCATATCAGCTTTATGAAGAATGGAGCGAGTATTGAATATACTAAGACGAAAAGTATGCTTAGGAGCGAGATCGACTAGCGAAGAAGACAAGGGGGAGAGATGGGACGCCATCGAATTTTTGGCCTTGTGTGTACAACGTGAAAATTTCCGTTGATTTGACGTATAGATAAGGATGACTCGCCGTTTGTTTCACGTCGATGTTTCTCAATGCGAGCTAAATTGAGCTGGGCGATATCAGAAGGGGAGCGGTCAGGAAAGATACGGCAAGTAGATGAAGTGGTAAGAAGTTTAAAACGTTGGGAGAGTACCGAAGAGGCATGTGAACTATGTCGGAAAACGATTTTTAAGAGTGGAGGACTGAGATGATTGGATTTAGTGGATATGTTTAATCGAATAAAGGATACAGGAGCGATATTATTGAAGAGTGATGGATTATCATCAGGAAGAATGGTTGCTAGGATAGACCTGAAAGCAGATACATCATCATCGAGGCGAGATTGTGGAGAAGCAGATTCGGAAAGCTTATAGTTTGATATGATTATACAGCGATCGCGCGAAGGAAAACGATTTCGTGGAAGCGGTGTACGGATAGAGCTGGTAGGAGTCGAGGTAGATAAGCAGATAGAAGTGGAAATGACAGGGGTGCTTGATAAAGAATTAATATTGGTTGGAGCAAGTGTGACAGGAGCGGGGTGTTGAATCGGTTGATCAGAGATGTGACTGTATATGATTTTAAATGAAGGATGTAAATTATTTGGAAGTGTTACGTGGGAGGTAGAGTTAGGAGAATTAAAATAGGTTGGGGCATGAGTGACAGGAATGGAGTGTTGAATTAGTTGATCGGAAATGTTACTGGAAATGATTTTGATGGAAGGGTGTAAATTATTGAGAGGTGATACAGGGGAGGTCGAGTAAGGAGTACGTGAGGAGAATAAAGAAGTTTGAGATTTATTTAGATTGGGGGAGGAATAGGAAAGAGGAGGTACGATTTAATTTTGATTAGATTAAATCAAAGATGAATTAAATCAAAGATTGAATTTCGAAAAAGAAATAAAAAATAAAAAGTTATCGTGTAACTGCAATATTGGTGCTTCAAAGCAATTTAGAAATTCTAGCAAAATCGAACAGCAATTGGAAAAAAGGTAAGTGTTCTATGACCTATTTCAGTTACCCTGAGGACACCACAGACGCATTAATGGATTTGACTAATTACCAAGATATAATTGATTTTGTAAAGTGGATGTAAAGCTTGGAGCTTTTTTAAAACATTAGATTATTAAGGTTATGTTGAAACTATTTATACTTCACTTGATAAGATCATTAACTTTACAAATTCGCCAAGGTCTTCTCGATGACTTTTTGAATTTATTTTTCTAACAAAAATCATGAAATGAAATATATAGATATATTTAATACCCGTGTGACAGTATGTGTAAATTGAGAACAAAACCATACATGCATTAATCAAACTGTCAAACCATTACCTCCATAAACTCGAGAATATATTCAAGTTGTCATATGCCCGGTTAATGAAAAGTAAAAAAGTCAGGAGATGTAGACTTTGTTACGACAATCTTGTACAATCTTAACATTTTTGCTAAGAACGGATTCATCCAATTCATGGGTACGAACATTAAAGTGAATTTAATACGGGAAGATTATTTCCTCGATTGTCATAATATTTCATAACTAATTCAACTATGTGCTTTTCAGATGTCAAATTAAGTTTATACAAGTTTTCTCATCACAATTTAATTGGACTTATCGTCAAACACGTCAAGTCCAAGTTTGTCGACTTCTACAAATGCCATCTCGAAGTTTCTGCAACCGGGCAAGCTTGATATTATATCAGTCACATCTAAGTTCGTAAATGCTGGGACACAGTTGCATCATATTTTCGAGAAGTTTAGCCACTACATTCACGCAACTAAAGATGACAAATTGGCTATCATATTGACGCTGATATCTCCTACGCTGTTCAAGACTATCCATTCATCAGAGACTTACGATCAAGCTATAATTATCTTACGTGACATGTTTGATCAACCGCCCAACATTGTTTACGCTAGATATCTTTTGTGCACGTATAGCAGCTCGACTCAGAATACACCTGCCAGTTCATTGAAACGTTGAAACAGATCGCAACAGATTGCAACTTCAAGGCTTAATCGGCTGACGATCACCGGGACCAGGCCGTCCTTAACGCATTCATCGCAGACCTCACTTCAAATAAGATTCAAGAACGACTACTAGAAAATTCGACACCTACGTTTAGTGCTGCTTGAACTCAGGCCAAAGCAGTCGAACATGTCAGGCGTAGAGCATTCGATATGCAATTTGCTCACACGATTTATTCATTTGTTGCAACGTCGTAAATTACATATCCGAACAACAATTTGAAAGATACCTCGAAAGAAGTTCCTGCAGAATGTGATGGCTCTGATACTACTTTATCGACAGCAATCAAATGGAATAAAGCCTGGACATGTTATTTTGGCAATGGCCAAATCAGACATCAGCATCAAAGTTGCCCTGCAAAGGCGGCTACGTGTCGGAAGTGAGAGAACCTCGTTTATTTTGCTCGCGTGTACTAATCAAATAATCTAAAGCTTTCGATTTTGTCTTTATCCGCGACAATAGATTCGAAGCAGTATGTCCTTGTATCAATTCAAATTCAGAATCACTAGTTGACTGTGATGATTGATACCGGCAGCACGAACAATTTCATAAACTCCATATGTCTCAAATATATGAATCTCCAAACGAATCCACAGCCGAAAATAAAAGTGTCAATGGTGTCGAACACAAATTGGAGTAGAACAAAGGGTACTATGATCGCGAATATATCTTTTAATGCCCGTATATACCCAAATGTTATTTGTCATGTGTTAGACGCACTGTGTGTTTAATGCATACTAGGTCATGACTTTTTGTGCCCACAGAAATCGATTAGGATTTAATTCAATGGAGAACTATATGCTCTATCAATAGCCTCATTGATGTTTGCACGAATCCGTCATCCTAATCTCTTTCCTCTATAGGCATCGCCGCGTTGGCATCCTATTGCAACAACGTCAAGGCACTTATCTGATCCAGAAACAAAATTCATCAAATCTGAAATCGATCGTCTATTGAAGGATAATATTATTCGCCCATTATTATCGCCTTGGTGAGCTCAAGTTTTAGTTGTACAG
>WNNJ02002673.1:0-17470 GCA_012934845.2 Pomphorhynchus laevis
TATATTATTTATACATTTGCCAATGAATTTTATGGTCAGTGTATATATTTTATTGCTATTATTTACATTTGTTGTTCGATTATAGTATTTTATATTGCAATAACTGTCTATTATACAACTTAACCTTTTCTAATCGTAAATTAGTATTTTTTTATTGAACAAATAATATCTCTAGAAAAAACCTCTTATATTTACATAATGATTTTTTAGTTATTTTAGTTTAATGATTTTGTACAATGTTATTCAATCCTAATGGAAAAATGGAGTTAAGCGCTTTTAAATATAACTCTATCACATTTGAATCCAAACTTGCATAAACACCAATAAAACCTAGGTTCATATGTGGCACTTTTAAATGTACCTTAAAGTCAATTTCTGTCTATAAGAATAAAATACTTAAAGTTATTAACCGTATTAATTCTACAAAAGAATTTTTTGAAGACTCACAAGGAATAAATTTTCAGAATATATGTACATACGATTTTAGTACGCTTTATGCAAATTGAGATTTAGCAGATACTAAAGAAGCTCTAGAAAAATTAATTAATCTTTTTTCAAAATAGTTTGCATATGTTATAATAACTAAAATGCCTATCTAATCAAAATTAAATATTTGGACAACAAATATTTTTATAAAATTGAATAAAGGAGAGTTTTAAATATTTTGATAAATCGAAGTTGTTTAAAAGTAATCCATACTCAGACAACTAAGATGTGTTTTAATGGGTTTCAATATAATCAAATGATTTGTTTCAATATAATTAAATTTTATCAGAAGAACTACGTCATTAGCACGCGTTTAGCCACTCTGCTATGCTGGGTCGAAAAAAGGGCTGTAAACTGACAGCATAACAGTTTCTCCTGATGATTCCTTATCCTTATTCTAGATACATCGTCTGTTATTTAACAGTCAATTCATAAAATTTTGAAAATTATAAAATTTCGATTTAGCATAAATATAGTTATTATTTAAATAATTATATTAAATACGTAAACTCATTAGCAGATTTTATTAATATAAAAGATGTAAGATGCATACATTGATTACGCATTTTCGCAAAAAATCTAAAAGCTTTACCTGCAATAATAATTTTCGGCTGGCTGTTGTTGTTGAAACATTGCTTGAGAAGCCAGGTAATAAGATGGATCATAACAATGTGTTGGTGAAAAGTACATATATGGCGGAAAACAATGCGTTGCTAAGTAATAACAATCAACTATAATTATTAATTGAAATATAACCAACAAAATAGATGTTTTATACAATTAAAAAGAAAATATAAAATATTACATAAATAAAGGAACAGTTTTAAAGAATATAATATTTGCGCAATAATAGAGTGACTCACAAAGAATAATATATACAAAGCAAAATAAACAAATTATTTAGTATATTTTACTATTTAAATTAAATTTTAAAATCCAAAGTTAAATAAATAGTCTTTTATGAAATTTAATAAAGAGATGATAATAAAGCCGATATTAGACATTTATACTTATTACAATATGAACAACTAAAGAACATAAAACGAATTCTTTATTAGAAAATAATTGCATATTCGAAGAACATAATTATTTAAAGAATGCATTTATTATTTCTATATTTGAAGCTTTTCTTAATTAAATATTCAAACTCAGAATTTATAATTAAAATATGCATATCATCTAAAACAAGACCACAATGCAATACAGCGATGCAAAAACCAAAAATGCAAAAAAATATTTTATTTACCGAGCAAACTATATGAAAAATGGGAGATTTAATTTAAATAATTTAAACATAAATGACATGAATTATATCACAAGTGACACAATTTTAAAGATTTAAAATAAATAAGTAATATGTAATGTTGTTTAGAGAGCAACGTCGTATTTATGAAACATCAAATGATTGTGTGATTGGTAGTTTACTCAAAAATTTAATCCAAAGTGCAATATTTTTTGTTGGTATATAACAAATTAAATATAAAGAACGAATCGTGTACCTGTCATATATGGGAATCCAGCATAGTCGAAATTTTGCTTAATCGACTTCTCTAAAGAGCAGAATTTTAGGTTATAAAAACAACATATTTCATACTTTTCTTTTTAACTTTGTCAGTTTTTAACGATTCTGAAGTTTGAGTTGAAGCGTCTTTATTTTTTGACCTAAAAGTAAATCAATTATACAAGTAGATTTAGAATAATACATTTTGGATAAATAAATATATGGCACAGTAAAGACCAGTTAATATCAACTATTAATGTACAGAATTACTAGAATTAATATAAAATTATTAATATATATACTTATATAATAAATAATTTATATTATAAATGATTATTTAAATTGAAAATTTTAAAATGTTAGCGCACAGTTCGGCTGTATCAGGATACCATCTGCTCTTTACAGATTATTTTGTCTTATTAACATCTTGTCCATACTATTTACAATGCCTACTAGATCGATTTACGATGGAATGACAAACAGCAAGTATGTTAGTTAGTACCTCTAATACTGTCTCTGTGTTCGTCACAGATTCAGGTTTTCATATCAACCTGAATTGAAAAAAACAATCATCTTGATATGCACTACTTTAAGTATTTATAGTGCTTGTTCTCGATATGCGTCAAGAAAATCAGGGGGATTAAATAAAGATAGGTTTAGCTACAGCAGTAAAGCGTTTTTAGTACAGGTCAGTCGTGTTGTAGCCGAAGTTGAGTCTTTGGGCGAAGTTTACAAATTATCGTACGAGCGACCGTAAAGAGGGCTTCATGCGGTGTAAAAGGTCTAAACCATAGAGCGAAAATGATGATTTTGTTCATCCGGGTTTGGTCGGAGTAAAGTCGCTGCTTATCCACATTGAAAAAGTCAGTCGAGGATGACAAAGAAACGATCTGATTACGTATATGGATTGCATTCTTTGGAGTGTTTAAGACTTGAATTTCTAAAGAGATGCTTCGAGCTAGACTTTGGTACAGTCAGATAGATAATATCTCAGAACTTAAAAAGAAACGCCTATGGCATTTTGAAAGATAACTAATATCTTTCGCCAAGGATCGGTTTGTCTGGAGTTGTTTAGTTCGTTTACTGCATTTTAAACCCGACATCCGTACCAGTGGTTTACAAGAAAAATCTGATTTTACTATTATTTTCTTTTCTTATCAAGAAATTGTTCTTGTTGAAGTTACATGTATGCATTAGTAATACATTAACGCTAAAAATTATAATTATAAAGCTATACCTGCAATTATAACTTGCGGCTGACTGTGTTTGTGAAATCATTACTTGATATACAAAGTTATATAATGAATCTTGGCAATGTGTTGTTGAAAGGAATATATGGCGGTAAACAATTTGTTGCTTAGTAAAAATAACCTGTGAATAAAAAATTAATTTAATCGAGATTGATGTTCAGATAAATTCAAAAAGAAAATATAAATTAAAGCATAAATCGAGAAACTTTTTTACAAAAAAAATATCTCGCCAACAATAATAATGTGACTCAAGAAAGTAAAATTTATATAAAGCATAATGAACAAATAATTTAGTATTAATATATATTCGATTAAGGTCAATGCTAAATATAAAAATGCGAAACATTAACTGTTAAAAGAAATTAATATGTATCACAATATGATGAACTAACGAATAATTAATTCCAAATTTGTGTCAGCAATACAGAAAATATTGATTGTATAACAAAACAACTTTATAACAATGCATAGAAATTGTAACAAAAATAACTTTAAATAAATGAAAATTATGAGAAGTCACTTTCTTGTGTAGGCTATTTTGTTATTTTACGTTTAGACAAATTTTAGCCAACCATTTCTAGTATTTTATAATAAAAACATTGATTTAAAAGTACTAATTTAATTAAAACTGAATAAAATACGTCTGATACTTGTAAAACAACATTAAAAACAGCAACGCAAAAACAAAAAACGCAATAAAATAAATATTTTATTTACCGAACAAACTGTATGATAAATTGATAATTACAAATTTTACTATTTATATTGAAATTAAAATTTAGAAATAAAATGTTTATTTAAATATCTAAAACGAGGAAATGAAAGATGTTCTTATAACCAATCGTAAACTTTAAACGCTTTCAATACAAACGCGAAACAAATGATCATATAAATGACACAATAAAACAAGCGCAAAAATATTATTGAATATTCGCTATCCAAAATGGCTTCAATAATGTATTTAAACAGAAATGACACAAGTTATACCACAGATGAAACAATTTTTTTAAGATTCAACAAAAAGAAGTAGTATGATTTGATGTTTAGAAAACAACATAGAATTTATGAAACATAATTTGATTGTGTGACTGGTAATTTACCTAAAGGTTTAGATCAAACTGCGATATCCTCTTTTGACACAACAAATTTAATGCAGACCAAGTTTAAACATATATTATAAATCCGACTTTCTATTGTAAATATCAAACTTTAACAGGAGTTAAACATTCACAACAAGCAATAAAGACAAAAACTTGAAGATATTTAATAATGACTAAATTGAATTGAAATAATACTACATTATGCAGAGCCATGATTTTACTTACCAAAATGAAAATTATTGAAACTGTTCATTGACATTTTGAAAAATACCTGTAAAGTTAGAGCGCGAAAAGCAATTTGTGTTGCTATGCATTCATACGAAGCTTTAATATACTACCATACAATCAAAGTTTGTTCAATTGTGCGTTTCATTGTGGCGATTGTAAAGCGAAGGCTAGTATAACTAGTTCAGTCTTTGTTAGATAACATGGCCATCAACTATTAATTTAAAGAAACGGAAGTGGGGATTTGAAATCCTGGGCAAGAGACATTAGTCTCTTGCCAAGGATTTCGATGTTTGGAGTAGTCTGGTTCGTTTAATGCATCTAGAACCTGGCAATTAAGTTATTTATCCAAGATATTTTGAATTTTTTTCATAATCCAAATTTTATTATATTTAAAATTTAAATTTTAATTGAAATTTTTTTAATATCATAAACGAGAAATTGAAAGATATTCTTATAACAAATCGAAAACTTAAAATACTTTTAATACAAACGCGAAACAAATTATCATATAAATGACACAAGAAGAAACAGCTAAAATATCATTGAATAATTATCATCTAAAATGCCTTCAATAAAGGATTTAAACAGAAATGAAGTAAATTATACGACAAATTACATAATTTTTAAGATTTCAATCAAATTTTGTACAATTGTGCATTCAATTGTCGCGATTGTAAAGTTAAGACCAAAAAGCACCATGAGATAGTGTCGCGATTGTGTAAAGTTAACAAAAAGCACCATGAGATATTGTTTAGATAACAACATCGAATGGATTTAGCCAATTAAGTCGATGTCGGCCAAGTTAGTGCCATTTTCCACATTAGCCGCTGATGAATCATGTTTATCGCAAATTAAAATTGGTGATATGCTTGATCTGGCACAGCTTTTGTGTTTGCCGTGTTTAAACAGCAGTGGTGAAGCCGTAAGACAAAACCGTAAATGGCAAACTGCGCATGTGCCTGTTGACCGGTTCATTGTAAAAATTAATATGTCTATTTTATTGTAATTTACTTGATAACCTATAAATTTTCTTCTGTATTTATATATTTATAAATATATTTTTATAATTCAATACGTTGAATAGAAATATTACTACATTATGCAGAGCAATGATTTTACTTACCAAAAAGAAAATTATTGAACCTGATCACTGACATTTTGAATAATACCTATAGAGTTAGAGCGCGAAAAGCAAATTTTGTTGCTATGCATTCATACAAAACTTCATTATGATACCATTCAATCAAATTTCGTTCAATTGTGCATTCAATTGTCGCGATTGTAAAGTTAAGACCAGTATAACTAGTTCAGTTATTATTAGATCACATGGCAATCAAATGTTAGCAATTAATATAAACTATTAATTTACAAAATTAATAGAATTAGTTAATAAAAATTAATAATTATATCTGTTTTTTAGGCATTATTAATTATCCACACGAGAAAAACAAATTGTTTGTTAGAGTTAATTATAGCAACGTTTCGGTCAATCACAGTGACCCTTTTCAAGTTGAAAGTTTTCAAACACAAATCGCCTTATATTACATAGGTGTGTAATTACACACTTATGTAATATAAGGCGATTTGTGTTTGAAAACTTTCAACTTGAAAAGGGTCACTGTGATTGACCGAAACGTTGTTATAATTAACTCTAACAAAAAAATTGTTTTTCTCGTGTGGATAATTAATAATGCCTAAAAAACAGATTACGTGGCACACGAATGTAATTTTAACAGAATAATAATTATATTATAAATAATTTTTATTATTCTTTATAATTATCCTATATTGAAGATTATTAAATATTTACTATTTACATAATTACAACATAATCGATTTACCCTTAAATTACAAAACAAGCAACAAATTGTTTGTGCATTCGCTAAGGTATATTAAGTGTTCGTTAAAGTGTACCGTTAAGGTTGATATCATAAACTTGAAGTGCATTTATATGCTACAATGAAGAGCATATATGACATTTAAAACTGAAAAATACCCATAGGTTGGCCAATGTTTCTAAACTAACGTCTACTGATAGAGAAAATCGCTAAGTTTTATCATGATCATGTAAAGAGAACAAAGCAAAATTGTCAATTTTACAAATTATTTTATCAAATAAATTAAAACTTTAAAGCAAAATATATTATATATTAATGTCAATTCATGTATAATGAAAGTTTTTACATAATTTCGATATAAATCACCGCAATTTATTAATTAACAATTCAATAATAAATCATTCATAAATCAATTAATCTAATTTCGTTCAAAACATTTCTCATTTCAAATAACCGCATTATTTAAGTTCTTTTGTGACTATAATTAGAGACGTACTTTGTGCTCTTTTATCACTGCACAATTTCTTCTACTAACAAGCTATTATATTATTTGTTCTACTGACAAGTATTATTGACCTGTAGACGTTGTTTTTTCAAAAAAAAAACATTTTTCGCACAAAGTAAAGTAAACAATTAACGCGAAGACACTTGAAGCAACGTGAAGCAATTGCTGCAAGTGATTTCGAATCGTGTTTACAACGACCGAAGTTGATTTCAAGTTAATAATCCCTTGATATTTTAAAAAATGGTGCTCTAAATTGTGTACTGAGCATTTCTCTTTGGTATCTGATTACGCTACCGAAATTATAGCCGCAAAATATACATACAAGATGAACAAGGTAAGTGGTGTTTCTTTTATTGAACAAAAAACGAAGGGGAGCTTTCCCCTATTCTTCAAACTACAAACTTGGTCATTATTTAACTACTGGTTCCGATTGAGAGAAAGAACTTATTTAATGTTTTCTTACGGAATTTCTTACTTTAATTCGAAAATAGAATCATATTTAATTCTACCAAATATTACGAGAATGAAATCAAGATCTCGTTTTATACAGAAGACCTAGCAAAAGCATCCGTTTCTTATTTTCAAAATAATTACCTCGAAAAAGGCACAATTGACTTCAAACCTATTCAGCCATCGTTGAAAATAAACAATATGCCTACGTTTCTCTCTGGTGATGTCCTAAAGATCTGCGACCCATTTCGATTCAAAACTCCCTCATTTCCATTTACGAAAAAGCGCTTGCGCGTAAAATCCGCGACCATCTAAGTAGGCGAAATTTTATCCAACCAGGTTTTGATAGGTACGTAAAAGCCCGCTTGGTCCATTCAGCAATAAGTTAAGTGCATCAGTTTTGTCAAGATAACAGTCATCAGCTAGCTGTAGCTGTCTTTCTTGATTTTTCTGCTGCATTTGACATCATTTCCATTCCTTTTGTAATCTATTCACGCATGTCCATTGGGTTGCCTGCATGAATTGTTAACAGGGTCTAAATTTTGTTGTAAATAAAGCGATTCTTCTATGAAGACGACCCTGATGCATGTCAGTTATACCTATTACGGGTATGCCTCAAGAATCCCCACTTTCTCCAATCTTGTATCTTGCTGCCACCATTGAACTTTACAAAAACTTAAAACGCGACCAACATCTAGTGGTATACACTGATGATACCACATCCCTGTTCTCTGGACGCAGGTGCAAAGATGTGATCTCTGACATCAGCCGTTTATTTTTAAGATTAAAAGATCAGTTGCCCATATCCAATCTGATTTTAAACTCCTCCAAATCGCAGGTGGTTGTCTTTCATGGCACTCCTGCGACTAAGAAAAAATAAAGAGACTAGCGCTCTCAGCTCTTTCTTCCATATTGACAAATCAACCACTCCCTCCCTACCTTCACAAGTCGAGTAAAATATATGGTGTTTACCATTACGGTGAACTGATCAGCGAAAGCTGATATGGATAGACTCAAACGTATTCTGAAGAGAGCTAGGTGGACCCTGAAACCGTCTCAGCATCTGTCATTGAATGGGAAAACTCAAGTGCGCCTCTAGAGTACTTGGCATATCTCGAAATAAGTCTTCTTTTCAAGAGTACGTTCCTCAGAGCAAAGACTAAGGTTTCTCAAGATCATCATCTCGCGATTACGGAGCATAGTCCTCCCCGATTGAATTCTTCGGGAGGGGAAGGGTGCGAATGCGCGAATGGTTTAATCAGAGAGCGGCGTCTTAGATTGGCTGGACGGCTCAGATCCCTGTGGACCTGAGGCCGTGAAGACATTGGTAATTCAAACGGTAATATAACATCTGTCAGAATTACACAAACTTTGTAGTCTTGATACGGCATTATTTTCATGCAAATTTCCAATCAAGTTTAATGGATTTTTTTCGTGTAATTTTACAATATACAAAACAACAAAATATTAATAAAATTTCATTTAAACTATAAAGGGAAAACGTTTTATGGTTAGTAGACAATATGTTTTTTAATGACACAATAAAACAACAGCAAAAATATTATTGAGTTATCACTATCCAAAATGTCTTCAATAAAGGATTTTAATAGAAATGAATTAAATTATATCACAAATGAGACAATTTTAAATATTTAACATAAAGAAGTGGCATGATATGATGTCTAAATAACAACATCTAATTTATGAAACATCATTTGATTGTGTGACTGGTAATTTACTAAAACGTTTAGATCAAACTGCAATATACTCTTTTGACACAACAAATTTAATGCAGACCAAGTTTAAACTTCTATTTTAAATCCAACTGTTTATTGTAAATATCAAAATTTAACATGAATTAAACATTCACAGCAAACAAGAAAGGCAAAACTTAAAAATATTTTATAATTCAAAATATATTTTGAAATTTATATATAGTTTTTTATATTTATTTATTCTTTAAAAATTCTTGATAACTAACTATCGACAATTACTAATTATTTGCAAAACGATCGAATAATACAATCATACGACGATCAATTTTCAATCAAATTTTCAATTAAACGACGACAAAGATCGAATTGATGGATACCGGCGGAACTGATTAAAGTGGCGAGACAGGTTTAAACCTAATAACACGAGTACAATGCTACATACGTTGCAAAGACTTCATGCTAACTGCGAACGGACTGCACCGCCGGCACGAAGGCGTATCAACTTGACCTGGATACGGCAAGCCTCCTTCGATTCCCAAACAAATCATTGCAGCTCCATTATTGGATAGCAATCATGTATTTCTCAATTCATGCAAAATAAGTTCGATAAAGTTGTCAGAACTTCTGCGCTCGAACTTTCGCTTGGTTCGGCGAATACTACGAGCAGCTCAGCCTACTTTTGCCAACAAACTGGGGGGACTAATTAACGCCGCAAATGTTTGCCCGCTAGATGACACCTTTTGGAGGCTACTTCTCGCAGAAAATCTTTGACCAACTACTCTTATAACAACTGGGCTTTGGCGTTTCTGGGTGTGTCGAGGTCGCAGTTCACTCAGCGAAATGTTTTGCAGAACACGGTCTTATAGGCACATCAGCCATGGTTAACTTAGACTTTAAGAATTCCTTTAACTCCAGCAGTCGCGATGTCGTCCTTCAATGCGTGGAGAGGGATATTCCGGAAATTATAGAATTTGTGGAAATGTGCTACAACGGTCCAAGCACTCTGATTTTCGGCTACAGTGCTAGTGAATCATCGGAGGGAGTTCAGAGTGGCGACCCCCCAGACCTTTTCTGTTCTCGCTAACTATCCAACAAGCTAGCCCACAGCCTTTCCTCACCACTTGTAACGTGGTATCTCGATGACTGCTGTATAAGTTGATAACTGTCCACTCTTGCCAACGCAATCATTAACATCTAACAACAGGCATCTTCTATCGGCTTACACTTACCCGCAGACAAGTGCCAAATCATCATCGCCGACAGCACTGATGTCCAACATCTGATTGAATATTTGTCAGACGCCAATGTATGTGATGTATCGTCTTCCGACTTACTCAACGCACCCCTTTGCAGCGGAAGTCACCTCGTATCATTTTTGGAAAAAGCCATCCACAACCTTGGCAGGTAGGCCAGAAGCTTCGCAAACTAGCGAAGCAGGACGCGTTTTTCATATTGCTTCATTGTCTGATGCTACCGTAGGTCAGCTTTCTACTACGCTGCGCACCGTGTTTTCTAGCAGACCAGCGAAAGCTTTCGACGAGGAAGTCCGCTGTTCTCTTGCCGAGATCGTTAATCTTCAGCTCACTTACACGGATTGTCGTCAAACCTCATTGCCAGTTGAGTTCGGCGGACTTTCTGTTCTGAGGGCGGAAGAATTAGCAATTCCAACCTTCTGCTCGTCCGTCTCGAGCATAAGTGGCTTAACCTCGATTGTGCTGCCAGATTACATCGATGGATGCTCAGGCATCAACCACTCAAGTTTAAAAACCGAATTGGATTGTCGGACTTCTACGTTAAACCTGCCTGCTCCAACGGATACAACCGTACAAAAACGTAAGACAGTGGCCCTGTTTGAGACCATGCTCCGCGGCCTGATTGGTTCTTGTGGCTGCCCTAAAGATCACGTCCGCTTACTTTGCGCAGCAACTAAATGGTCTTGCGCATTTCTGGATGCCCTGCCGAACGGCTCGGTAGGTATAAATATGGACGACCGCTCAATGTATCTGGCCATGCTTCTCGGATTTAAATTTTCAATATTGTTCAATTGCGAGTGTGGGGTTACAACCGACACAAACTCAACATTACAGTCAATAATTTTATTCGTTCAAATTGAATGAAAAATTATAAATTGAATTTTTGATTTATATTCATAATTAAAATTTTGAAATAAAATTTCTATTTAAATATCTTAAACGAGGAATTGAAAGATATTTTTATAACAAATAGTAAACTAAATACAAACGCGAAACAAATGATCATATTAAAGACACAAGCAAATAACAGCTAAAATATCATAGAATAATCAGCATCCAAAATGTCTTCAATAAAGGATTTAAACAGAAATGACATAGATTATACCACAAATGACACAATTTTAAAGATTAAACATAAAGAAGTGGCATGATATGATGTCTAAATAACAACATCTAATTTATGAAACATCATTTGATTGTGTGACTAGTAATTTACTAAAAAGCTTAGATCAAACTGCCATTTATTAACCCACAGGGAATCGTTTACCTGTAAAATTCTGGAATATAGCAAAGGCTAGATCTTGCTTTATCATAATTCTGCTAATGAATTCTGTTCAAAATTCCGCTAAAAGAGCAGAATTTTGGTTAAACAAACCATATTTCATACTTTTGTTTGATTTTGCAAATGTGTAAAATGCTGACGATTAAAGTCAAGAATCTTGATTTTTTGATCTAAAAGCAAATCAATAATACAAAATAGATTAAGAAGAATATATTTTAGATAAACAAATATATGGTACAGTCAAGTCAATTTATGTTCAGTTAATATTAAATTACATAGCAATCAACTTTAAGCAATTAATATCAACTGGATATTTTTAAAATCTATAGAATTTATGTATAATAATTAATTAATAATATTTAAATAATTATTTAAAAATAATTCTCAACATAATTACTGCATAATCTATTGATTCATAAATTACAGCAGTAGTCTATCAAAGGATATGCAGATACTTTTAATAATGAATTGTATATAAACAACATTGTTTTAACATTCATAGACTACTATAGTTAGTTCAGTAAATACTAAATTATATGGAAATAATATAGTAATTAATAATTACCATATAATCATATAATAATTTATGATTTTAAAAAAGTTATTAAAAATCATCATTTACACATTTACTACATAATCTTTTGACCCATATATTACAATAGAAACCACACAAAATACTATCAATCGATATTACAGATACTTAATGAATTTTATATAGAAAAAACATTGAAAAGTATATTAACTTTTGTTTCAAGTGTAGCGTTCAGAATGATAGCATGAACTTAAAGTAACATTTGTATGCACCAGTGAAGAGTATTTATGATATTGAATACTGCCAAATACACACAGGTTGGCCAATTTTTCTAAAAAATTGGCCAACCTGTGTGTATTTGGCAGTATTCAATATCATAAATACTCTTCACTGGTGCATACAAATGTTACTTTAAGTTCATGCTATCATTCTGAACGCTACACTTGAAACAAAAGTTAATATACTTTTCAATGTTTTTTCTATATAAAATTCATTAAGTATCTGTAATATCGATTGATAGTATTTTGTGTGGTTTCTATTGTAATATATGGGTCAAAAGATTATGTAGTAAATGTGTAAATGATGATTTTTAATAACTTTTTTAAAATCATAAATTATTATATGATTATATGGTAATTATTAATTACTATATTATTTCCATATAATTTAGTATTTACTGAACTAACTATAGTAGTCTATGAATGTTAAAACAATGTTGTTTATATACAATTCATTATTAAAAGTATCTGCATATCCTTTGATAGACTACTGCTGTAATTTATGAATCAATAGATTATGCAGTAATTATGTTGAGAATTATTTTTAAATAATTATTTAAAAATTATTAATTAATTATTATACATAAATTCTATAGATTTTAAAAATATCCAGTTGATATTAATTGCTTAAAGTTGATTGCTATGTAATTTAATATTAACTGAACATAAATTGACTTGACTGTACCATATATTTGTTTATCTAAAATATATTCTTCTTAATCTATTTTGTATTATTGATTTGCTTTTAGATCAAAAAATCAAGATTCTTGACTTTAATCATCAGCATCTTAAACATCTGCAAAATAAAACAAAAGTATGAAATATGGTTTTTTTAACCAAAATTCTGCTCTTTTGGCAGAATTTTGAACGGAATTTATTAGCAGAATTATGATAGAGCAAGATCTGGCCTTTTCTATATTCCAAAATTTTACAGGTAAACGATTCCCTGTGGGTTAATAAATGGCAGTTTGATCTAAGCTTTTTAGTAAATTACTAGTCACACAATCAAATGATGTTTCATAAATTAGATGTTGTTATTTAGACATCATATCATGCCACTTCTTTATGTTTAATCTTTAAAATTGTGTCATTTGTGGTATAATCTATGTCATTTCTGTTTAAATCCTTTATTGAAGACATTTTGGATGCTGATTATTCTATGATATTTTAGCTGTTATTTGCTTGTGTCTTTAATATGATCATTTGTTTCGCGTTTGTATTTAGTTTACTATTTGTTATAAAAATATCTTTCAATTCCTCGTTTAAGATATTTAAATAGAAATTTTATTTCAAAATTTTAATTATGAATATAAACCAAAAATTCAATTTATAATTTTTCATTCAATTTGAACGAAAAAAATGTTTCTTTCGCTTTGTTATTTTTGCTTTGCTCTTTAGCTTTATTGCTTGTTTTCGATAGGAAAAATTTCAAAAATATACGAATAATGTGTGCCTTCTTCAAATAAAATATTTCGTAAAGCAATTATTTTCCTTATAAAGAATTCGGTTTCTCTGAAATAAAAATTCCTATTTCGTTTGTTTATACAAACGAATATTTATAGGTTTGTATTCGATTACAAGTGTCAGACGAATTTTTTTCATTTGTAATTGAGTGATTACTTTTAAATCAATATTTTTATTATAAAATACTAAAAATGGTGTGTGAAGATTTGTCTAAACATAAAATAAAAAAATTAGCGTATACAAGAATGTGACTTCTTTAAATTTTAATTTATTTAATGTTATTTTTGTTACAATTTCAATGCATTGTTATAAAGTTGTTTTGTTATACAAAACACATTTTCTCTGTTACAGACATAAATTTAGAATTAATTATTCTTTAGTTCTTCATATTGTAATGAATATTAACGTCTTTTAACAGTTATTGTTTCGCATTTTTTGTATTTAGAATTGACTTTAATCGTATAAATATTAATACTAAATTATTATTTTTATTATACTTTATATAAATTTTACTTTGTTGAGTCACTTTATTATTGTTGGCGAGATATTATTTTTTGTAAACAAGTTTCTCTATTTATGCTTTAATTTATATTTTCTATTCGTATTAATTTGAACATCTATTTTTTGAATTACTCTGAACATCTATTTCGATTAATTTAATATTTAATTTTTTATATTTAATTCATTTAATTTAATATTCGAATTCATTTATATAACTTTATATAAAGACAGTCTGTGAGGCACTATCACTCAAGCCTTCTGATTGCTATTTTATTGTAAATCGATCTAATAGGCATTGAAGTCCTCATAGAAAAGCCGACGGCATGATGACTAATCCCTTTTGATTTGTTGAGAATATAATTGGATTAGTTTACCTATCGTGATATAAATCTTTGTAAATATAAAAATAATATTGCTACTAATGAATCATATTTGTTTACTGAATCTACATGTTTTGTAATGTTTTCTAATGTACATATTTTAAATCTTAAGATTTTCAAGCATTCAGATTCAAAATGTTTTATAATAACTTACGTTATTTGTTATTATTTATATAATAAATATTGTTAAATATTATTTTTTGTTAACGTTTTTCTCTATTTATGTTATAATTTATATTTTCGATTCGAATTACTTTGAACATCTATTTTGATTAATTTAATATTTGATATTTTTATATTAAATTCATTTAATTTAATATTCGAATTCATTAATTTTACTTTATATAAAGACAGTCTGTGAGGCACAAACTTACAAGCCTTCTGATTGCTATCTTTTTGTAAATCGATCTAGTAGGCATTGTAAGATTTTCGTAAGATTTTTCTTAATCTTTTTATTAAGATTTTCACGCCTACAGATTCTAAATGTTTTATAATTAATTACGTTATAATATACAATTTTTAGAATTGATACAACGGGTCATCAGGAGGAAGTGTAATTTAATCTGGATTCGGTTCCTATTCTTTGATACAAATTACTCGCCAATGATTTATTTTCTCCTTTCTAATTCAATTATCTATCGTTATTTTTTTAATTCAGAACAAATTATATGAAATTAATCCATAATATTTTTTAAATTGAAGTTTTAAATCACTTGACAATAAGAAAAAATGCTCAATCTGTATATATTCGGCAGTCTTTTATATTATTATTAAAAAATTATATTTTTATAATTATTTTATTAAATACGGTTGCTTTTGTTCCCTTGTATTGATTTGGGATTCGAAGCAACTCTTACTGGATAGTGTTATCCAATTTACGACTGCAGTTGAATTCCCGAACATTTATAAGTTTGGTAGTCAAAGAAAGCGAGCTTTGAAATTAAATGATTAAATGAGATTTAATCTCAAATAAGATTTTCTCTTGACAGGTTTCATGGAAAGTTTTGCTCAAATAGATAATGTGCAACAAAAGAGGATCTTGTGTTTTTTTTATAATGACATATTGAAAGATAGCATTTTCAGTATTGTGAATTTGCACACTATTTTTCACGATCGCATCTCTCTATATACTTTATATTTAAAATCTGGTCGTCTGTTGTATAGTCTTATATTCATTGTTCGACCTTATTCACCGACATAATGAGCATGGCATAGACAGCACATTCCAACGTATACGATTACTTGATATATACAATCTGTTACAGTCGTTAGCGAATAGCTTAGCCCTGTCGAGGTATCTCAAACTTCCGACAGTCAAGGATGATATCGCAGCATTTTGATCTATTGGTCTTACACCTGTTGCAATGCCCTTGCTTACTATTATGATTATCTTCTTTGTACATGCTAAACTTATACTTGACAAGATAACCTTGAAATATTCATTCCTGTGAATATTACTCGATGTCTAAACAATTGTTGTTTATAATATTTTATCAGTATCCTATTTATAACTAGGTTACTGTCTATTTGTAGCAACCGAGGACCGTAATGATACGGAATTATTAGTCTATGATGCCAATTTGATTTATCTTTAGAATAATTCTGATTTCTATGAATTCGGGCTTTTTGTAGTTAATGATGTAACTGACGTCGTGTATAACCTCGATTTAATGATTAGTTGCTGAGGACTAGTAACCATTTTTCTGCACCTTCTCGTTCGGTACATGATCAAAATATTCTAAGAGCTTCGCAAAATATAATTGACATATTCATACCAGAGGATTGACTACTACGTGGGTGTAGATAAACTGTTTGAGTTGTTAATTTTCGATACAATGCTGTTTTGAAAGTGTTATTGCAGTCTATAGTAATGATAAGTTCAATAAAATTAATTAAATGTAATAATTCACGCGTAAATCTCGTAAGTACAAATTGGTTTATTGCTTCACTAAATTCACTGTTGGAGTGTTTTTTGTTCTCGAAATAGCGAGTACATTATCAATGTAGCGGACCCAAAGGGAAGGTCGTTCGAAATTTTAAAAGAATGATTTTTCATATTGATCTAGGTAAATTGTTGCAAGAATAATTGAACAGGTGCATCCATGGCCACTCCAAAAACTTGCTTGTATAACTTGTTATCAAATTCAAATATATTCTCTTATAAAATTAATCGTAATGCAAACTTAACAAATCAACATGTTACGTTGGGTAATCTGCTGCTACCATAGCTTGATGTATGTAGCCAACATTATAGTATAGTGATTAGATATACATAGTAAATAGAATATCATCCTTATGTAATTCATTTTCATGTTCCTGAAGTTTATAAATACATCCATATGAGTTACGGAGATATCTTTTCATAGTACTGATCATTGGTTATCACAATTCATTGATATATCGTGAGAGATTTTTAGTTGTTGTACCTTTGTTACTCACTATTGGTCTACCCGGACACAAACAAATGTTTTTATGTGTTTTTGGTAAAATGTTAAAATCTCGCAAGTTTCTGTTGATATTCGGGCGTAATTCGTCATCCTGTGTTATATCCATACATATATTTGCGATTGATATATCTAATAACATATTCACCTGGTCGCGTAGGATTTTAAAGGTCATCATCTGATTACCTTAAATTTGCGGTCATCCTCTTATGATTTCAAAAGAACAATTATGATTTTACGTTATATAATGAATTATTATTACA
>WNNJ02002674.1:0-35971 GCA_012934845.2 Pomphorhynchus laevis
GTGCAAGCGACGGTGTGGGTGAGGCTTGAAGGGCAAGAGAAGATCGAGAGTGGATGTGAGTTCAGAGTCGAAAAGAAAGGCAAGATCGTGAGGAGAGGATGATGTTATTGTTGGAGAAGATATAGTTGATTTAAGTAAGGCGGTGTGGAGAAGGGGGAGGTTTAGATTTCTTCAAGGGCGACTTAGGACGGTAGATGTGTGAAGGCGGGGAGTGGTTGGAAGTGAGATCAAGGGTAACGAGAAAGTGATCGGATAGACCAGGATCGAGGATGTGCACTGAGGTGTTAGCGGAAAAACGATCAGACACAGCTATGATGTCGAATTAACATTCTTGGGTAGAATGTTAATGAACCGGATAGAATCGGTCGAAGAGGGGTGGTCGATGCGAATGTTGAAGTCGCCAAGAACGAGTGAAGAGATGGAGGACAAAAACATATGATGACAAGAGGTCGGCCACGTAAAGCAGCTGTTGTTCCTTCTAAGCAAGATGATGACAGTGAGTGTTCAGTGAGTTTATTATTGTAGTTGGATAGAATGTTAATGAACCGGATAGAATCGGTCGAAGAGGGGCGGTCGAGGCGGATGTTGAAGTCGCCAAGAACGAGTGAAGAGATGGAGGACAAACAGTGTAAAAGGAGGTCAGGGAGCTCGGTAAAAAAATAAGAAGGTAGAGCTGATGAACCAGGACGGTATACAATGGCGAGATCAAGAGTGATCGGAATAGAAGAACGACAAGTGAACAATTTAAAAGAGCAAGGACTAAAATGGGGAATGATTTTGTGGAGACGCGAAGTGAGGGCGAATGCGACAATGCCGCCATGATTAGAGAATTTAGAAGGAGGTGAGCTGAGGGAGCGGGCGGATTCGACTAGTAAGCAACCGGCAGAGAGCACGGCGGATGGAGAGGTTGTCAGAATCGAAGTGCCAGGATTCGGTGAGGCAGAAGAGATCGATGGATTGCTTGGTGAATAGGTTGAGGATAAGATCGGATTTATGGAGAATAGATCTAGTGTTAAGGAGGCCAAGGCGGAAACCGTGTGGGGTTTTGAAAATGTCTAGTGGATAAGACACATAGGGGAGATGGAGCGCCATCGAATTTTTGGGCGGGTGTGGACAACTTGAAAATGTCCGTCAATGTTTCGCCGTTTTCCTCGCGACGGCGTTTTTCGACGCGAGCAGAAGAGAGTTGAGCGATTTCGAAGTGGTGCGATCAGAGAAAATGTAAGTGTTTGAAGAGGACATGAGTTTAAATCGTTGGGAGAGGACAGAGGTCATTGGAAACAAAAATTGTTTTCAAGCGATGCTTGAAAAAATTTTCAGGAGATGGGTTGAGAAGGATTATATTGAGATTTTTAGGCAGATGAATGCGAGAGGAGAGATGTCGTTGAAAAAGGACGGTTTATCCGCAGGAACAAGAGACGAGAGGATGGATCTGAAGGCGGAAACATCGTGGTCGAGACGTGCTTGTGGAGATAAGGAGTTGGAAGGAGTGATATTAGTGACGATTACGCAACGATCGCGAGATGAAAAGCGTTTCCGTAAAGGAGGAGGAGTGACATGAGTGGGTGAGATCACGATAGGAGAGTTGGCAGTTGATGATTTGGAGGGAGTTGGTTTGACGGAAAATAGACTAAGACAGTAATCAAGTCTTGAGAAAAGAAGAGAAGATATGAGAGTCATACAGGGGAAATCAATCAATTTTCGAATTTGGCAGAGGTTGCGGAGAATCAAGGTAGATGATTACGTTTAACACTACTTCTGGACAGATCTACAAAAGAGCGCCTTGAAGTTAACAACTCCATTATAAGCACATAATGATCACTGTTTACTATCCGTGGATCATGATGTAAACTTAGGACATCACCAATACATTTTGTGAATACTTAATATAACGTTGCATGTTTTCGGCCAAAATAGGTGGGACTACGAACATGCTGTATAAGACGCATATCAAGCAAAAAGAAATCAATAAGTTGTCAAACAACCCCAGAACATTTTAATGTGTTCTGAGTATACCAGTCAATGTTTGGTATATTAAAATCACCAGGTAATATAAAAAAATATATGTATTTAAATCACTCAATATTGGTTTATTCAGCTCAAACTTCCAAGGAACAGATGGTAAACATTAAAACACGAAAATTTGTGGATTTTACTTTTCTACATAAATTGTGAACGATAAGGTTTTGAAAGATGAGTCGGGATTACTGAGAGTATCTACATTCATTAATACCAAACCATCACGAACATATGCCGCAACGCCACCACCGCGCACATAAGATATACGATCACACCTCAATAGGGAATAAATTGGAATGTGTGTATTATCATCGTCGATGTGACAATGCAGCAAAGATTCTGATATACAAAACACATCAAAACGTTTGTTAACTATAAAATATTTTAATTCGTTAAATTGTGATGGAAGGTTTCTGATGTAAGAGTAGCCGATGATTAGATTAAGTTGCCAAGTACTGACTAAGCCGTATGTGATAATGGTAAAATTAATCAAATAACCCATTTCCGAACTAGTATCATATTAACTTAAAGTACTAGTATATATGAATACCGTACTTAAATTAGACTCAACATTTTTAAGCCGACTACTTAATTCATCAAATGCTTGTTTACGCTTAAGGCGATCCTCTGGAGACAAATCTCTAAAAATACGAACCGAAGACTTTCACAATCTATAACTCTGCTGAATTAGAAAGCTGACATGTTCAGAGGAATCTAACACAATTTTATCTAGGCTTGTATATACCTTTCTTATCCAGTCTAAGCAATCCACAAACTTTATGACTTGTGACAATAGCTGTATCCTTCTACTACATAATTTTAGACAGAATAGTGCGTAATCCGTTTACGTCATCATCAAAAAGTCCCTGATGATCTTTATTACATGACTCTACTAGACCACTAACTATTACATTACAATTTCTGTCATCATTAAACTACCTAGTATTATTTGCCCTTGTGATGATAAAAGATGATGACACTGGAGACAGACAGTACGCTATCGCTGCCGATTACACCACGAGAAACATTATAATGAGTGATTAAAACCGAATAATGACGTAGAATCAGAAGCTTTATTTGTAACATCAGGAGGGACATCGTTAGTGATCAAAACCGAGTCATGACTAGTATTATTAAAAGCAGTATTTTCTAGGGAATAAAACAGATGATTCTGATCGACGTTCATTTGAAATCTCACTATTTTCAGTCCGAAGCTTAAATGGACGCAACCGAGACTAGATGTTGTTCTTCAAATATTATTATATACAGGGCTTTAACCGAGAATGTCGTTTTGCCCACTCATCGTACATTACAACACATGAAACAAACATATCAATTACAACCCAACCAAGGATAAGAACTTCCAATGTTGTCTTGATCAGCTTGTATTATCCAAGTGTTGACAATGGCTTTAATTGGCTCAATGATGACGCAGTCATGATGTCGTGAGGCAATGCGTTCCACAACTTTCTCACTCTGTGTGACAATCGCGATACCATGGTCGACCTTCCAATTTGTCTTGCGCGTAACGCGAGAGAATAACCCCTGCGACTTTGTCGGACATTCAATTCAACACATTCACTTGGGTAGCCGTCTATCCCCTTTACTATAGACCACATCGCAAACAGATCCCGAACGAGTAGTCTGGCTTGCACTGATATTATGCCTATTGAAGTTAAATGATCGCTATAACTTATCCTTTTACACATTCGAACGAGCTTGCTGCTACGACGTAGAATTCTCTCCAAGTCCCTTATTTCACCTCTTGTAGAAGGGAATGATGCCTGGATAGCATATTCGATATGCGGACGAACAAGCGCATGATATAGCCGAGCAAAACACTGAGGAGATATTGGAAAGAAACAAGTTTTAATTAGATAAATCATCTTCCTTGCTGAACTGCAACGTCTTTCAGTATCCATTCTAGTTTTAAGTGACGATTGCATAAGTATGCCAAGATCACGAACCTGTTTAAACGAAATGATACTATATGTTCCGACACTATACAAGGAAGACACATTGAACCTGCCGAAACGAATGTGTGAGCACTTAGAAATGTTTAACAATTCCCAGTATTAACACTCCATGTATAAACCCTGTCAATGTCACGCTGTAAGAGGATATGGTCATCTGCAGATATGACCTCACACCAGATTTTGATGTCGTCAGCAAAGGCTAAACACGGACAATGGAGCTGTGTGAGTAAACTATTCATAAACATGTTAAACAATAAAGGTCCTAGTACAGAACCCTGATGAACTCCTGACGTAATTAAATGTGGTGAGGATAGGGTACAACAAACTCGTACTCTGAAAGATCTGTTAAATAGAAAATATCTAATCCATCTTATAATTGAGCTATTAATGCCGTAGCTATCCACTGTTTGAATGAGGAGACTATGAGGAACACGATCAAACGCACGACTAAAATCGAACAGAATAACGTCAACTGCCTTTCCTTGAGACATGGATTCAATCCAGGCCTCACGGGCAGACAAAAGGTTGGTAAGGCAAGAACGTCCTTTTATGAAGCAATGTCGCATAAAGCTATGCTGACCTGATATGATCAAGTGTCTGAATATATGTTCGTGGATGATCCTTTCCAGTACCTTACCCAAATGACTTGTAAGATTTATAGCTCGATAGTTGTCTACTATCCGCGGGTCACCTTTTTGAATACCGGCACCACTATCGCACTCTTTCATTCAGACGGTACCTTCATGCTATTTTAGAGATGCCTGAAACAAGCTAGTGACCGAAGGAGACAAATGTTGACTCAACACCCTGAGTAGATGCTGATGAATATCATCAGGACCTGAAGATGAAGACGACAAATGTGATAACCTCCAAGCCACATCATCCACATTGAATACAATGGGAGCACTAATGCATGTAGGAAAACTGACTGATTGAACACTATCAAAACTGTCAAGTTTCACAGCAGTACGGTTGTCGTAAGATTACCGTAATTTTGTCGTAAGGTTGTCGTGAGGTTGTCGTGAGGTTGTCGTGAGGTTGTCGTGAGGTTGTCGTGAGGTTGTCGTGAGGCTGTCGTGAGGTTGTCGTGAGGTTGTCGTGAGGTTGTCGTGAGGTTGTCGTGAGGTTGTCGTGAGGTTGTCGTGAGGTTGTCGTGAGGTTATTTTATTATTTAATAAAATACATTTTCTAGTACCGTTATATTATCAAATTGTAAGTAGTTAATTATCAAGAAAGTTAAACTGAGAGAAATACTACAACTTTCTTGTTTTTTTTTAAGTTTACTCTCATCATTATTCCCATTTGCTATAGCTACTTTTTTATTCATTATTGAGAAAACGCTTGACCCCGTCAAATCACAGGACAAATATTATTTTTGGAAATATTATGATTGGTAATTTCTTCAGTTTGAGAGGATATGTTGGAAGCAAATGATTGTGGACTACGTATTTGTAGGAGTAATTTAACAGCGCAAAAACCAGACACATAGTCAATTTGTGTTATAAGAATGTCACACACTGCAAACGTCCAAACACTGCAGTCAATCATGGAACACTGAATCTGAATAGTGTTTGTCAAGTTTACTTTCTGTCCATTTTCCTTTATATATCAATAGTAGCAATTATTTTCTATTGTTTGCGATCGTCAACATTTATTTTTATCTTATAGCTTTTTTGTAATCAGTTTATTAATCAATCACAACTTTTATTAAATAATAAAATTTTAAGAATTGCAACAATTTATAGCGATATTGGTTTTAAAAAAAAGATTTATTTTAACGTGACAAACGCGTGCCAGCGCTCGCTTACATGACAACAACAAAACAAAGATCTAAATCATGTGTCGAGAAGGTGTGAACGGAGGAGGTGTGTGAATGTGATAAAGGAGAGATTGCGGCGGACGTCGAGAGGGAGTTGATTCAAGGCGAGTGGGGCGGCGACAAGGAATGATCGGAGACCGTAGTTGTTGAAGTAATTGGGAACGTGGAGTAAGAGGGTATGACGGGAACGCAGTGATAGCGAGGTGGGGCTAGTATTGTCTAAGAAAGGTAGGTTGATGAACGACGGGGAGCCGACAGCGATGAGACGAAAAGTTACGAGAAGAAGGCAGAGTTTGATGTAGATGTGGATGGTGGGCCAGGAGAGTTGGGCAATATATGTGGATGTGTGGTCGAAGCGACGGAGACGAAAGAGAACTCGAATGACGGAGTTGATTACTCGTTGTAGGGGTAGGATGATGGATTTTGGAAAATTTGAGATTAAATAATATTATAGATACATATTTTTAGCTAGGTTACTATAAAGATACCATCAAACAGAAAATAGTAAAATATATAAATCAACACAATAATATTAAAAATAAATGTTAAATCATTAGCGGAAAATTTTTATGGATGGATAATAAATAATATACTTTTTATTAGAATAAGATACTATATAATCAAATTTAATCAGATAAAATACGTCCTTAGCATGTATTTGGCCCCGCTGCTATGCTGGGTAGAGGAATTATGGGCCAAAACCTGATAGCATAGCAGTTTATCCTGATGAACTCGCCGAAATGCAAAGTGCTTGGACCGTTGTAGCACATTTCCACAAATTCTATAATTTCAGGAATATCCCTCTCCACGCATTGAAGAACGGCATCGCGACTGATGGAGATATAGGCATTCTCAAAGTCTAATTTAACCATGGCTGATGTGCCTATTAGACCGTGTAATGCAAAACATCTCGCTGAGTAAACTGCGGCCTCGACAACCCCAGAAACGCCAACGCCCAGTTGTGTTAGGAATAGTTAATCAACCACCTTCTCGGTTGCATATCTCCAGGTCAACTTGGCTGCTAATCGACGGAATATGCACCCAATGGCTATTGGTCTGACTCCTCCATCATTCTTCTTAAATGCTAAAAGCTTGACCCCACATAAAATAGTTTTTATCGAAATTGCCACGTTGCCAGCATGGACGATGTGGGTAAGCTCACAGAGTGAGTCCAATAGTCTGTGCCCTGCTGCCCCACTCGAACCAACTAGGTCGCGAAGATGAGATAGGCTTACGCTGTCCGCACCCCCTGAGGAAGGTTGAAATTATCGGAGAGCCAAGAACATCGAGGGTCTCGAAATAAGCGGGCAACTTCGAGATTCCGACGATTCGTCCCCGGTCGTGAACTGCGTTCATAGGAATTCAAACGTCGTTCGGGATGTTTGCGACGCAACACCTCGGTAGTTTGTGGGTCCGGACAAATCAACTGATCATTATGAGCTAGCAATCGAACCGCTCCAAGAACATCGCCGTCCTCCAACTTTTCAGACGCATTATTTTGAAGCTGATCGTCCAGGAGATCTGCAGGTTTATCCCTTTTAGTGTTGGTTGTGATGATAGGAGTTACATTGTACGACGTACACGCTGTTTTCAGCGCTAAGCCCAGTGATGCCGAATCACTACCTCCGGCCAATCGTGGTACATGCAAGGCCGACTTAGCAAATTCGAGAAGTTTCCTTCACGGGGTGTCGTCTAGCGGGCGAGCATTTACTGTGTTAATTAGTTATCCAAGTTTGTTATCAACATTAGACCTCGCTGCACGTGGTATTCGCCGAACCAAGCGAAAGTTCGTGCGCAGAAGTTCGGACAACATGATCGAACTTATGTTGCATGAATTGAGAGCGACAGGATTGCTATCCGATACGGCAGCTGTATTGATTTGTTGGGGAATCGAAGGTGGCTTCCGGATTCAGGGCAAGTTGATCCGCGGCCGTGCCGGCGGACCAGTCCGTTCGCAGACTTATTAATTAAGTCCGATCGCAGACTTAAATATTTATTATTTAATTATTTATTTTCAATTTGTAAATATTATACAATACGTAAACTTAGTTAGCTGATCTGATATAGACAACTAGCATTGAAATGGGCACAAATGCAGTGTCTACATATATTATCGTGTGTATGCATTGGGGCGAAAGGCAAATTATACAAACACTGGATTCGAAAATAATTTATTATGGAAGATTATTGACTCCTTCGTATTAATATTAGATAAAAATTTCTGTAAGGAAATAGTAGATAAACTTAACAGAGTCGGTCACTTAAGGTTTAGCTGGTCATACGTAACAATTGTAAACTTTCTGAATATACAAATTTATATAAATGAAGGTGGTAATCGTCAAAATGAAATAAACAATTTGAATTAAAAAATTTGCGAACATGTCGGAGGTTCAAAGCAATTGCAATTCCAGCAAAATTCCTGCTTACGAAACGTCAAAAGTCAACGAAAAAGAACAATATCAGGTATTCTCAGATGACACACACTGCAATCAAAAGGTTAGTACAGTTTCTACTGTTTGTGACGATGTGGGGTTACTTCCCTCATTCCCAAATTTACAAATTTGGGTATTATAAAGATTTCAAAGCCCGTTGAGAGACATTTATTGTTCAATATTTTTCTCAGGAAATATTCCACGGAACTTAAAAATAGAGTTGTTTTCAACTCTGTCCGATACAGTGAATCCGAAATAAAAATTTCTTTTGCCTCACCTGAGTATTTTAAAAGCTATTCTGAACTTTTTGAATCTAATTTGTCTAAATTTAGATCATTTGAACAAAACCAGTCATGGCCTCGGTCAAGATATCGAATCTCCCGGCCCACCTAGAAGAGGCTGATATTGCACTACTAAAAAGTAAGTACAATATTTCCAGTCTTCGCCTACTTAAGGGAAAGAATGGCTTCCCCGTAACGATCGCTTTCGGTTCTGCGGCGATTGATCATGCTGAGATACTCGTTAGATCTGATAATAATCCCTTTTGGGCTTCAATTTATCATTTTAAATAGTTGGCAGGTAGGAGTTTACATACCCCCACTGTAGTCGGTGCCATACGTGGGGGCACCGGCTTCAGCTGCACCCTACCGAATACATGTGGGGTGTGTAGCTCATCATCCTGCCTGGCCGCTATAGACGGCTGTAAATGCTCGGTCCCCCATCCTGCTCCAACTGTGGGGGGGGGTGTCATCCTGCCTGGAGCAGGAGGTGCAACGTCTTCAAAGATTATGCCAATAAATTCTGTTCAACTGCTGCCAAGAAGCCGGCCTATTTTTACAAAGCACCTGCCTTGCCTTCTAATGTCGAGTCAAGAATGACGGACGCCGACATCTTTAGAGCAATGGACATCCGTGCCACTGTGAATAAGAAACAGACTGAGAAGTTAGTCAAGACTCTGCTCGGTGGCCTCCTCATGGCATCGGCTGTTCCGGTTAATGCAATAATACCGTCTTCAAAGAATAGGGAGCTTCGGCCAATTCCATCCCCGTTTTAAATATTGGGAAACTATTGAATTATAAGGATAGAAGGGGAAAATAAGATGCTGCCTAGGGGCAAGTACCTACCCTGAATGGAGCTGGTGGCGGGAAGGGAAACCTTCCTGCACTTAGCTCTGTCTAGGTAGGCAATCCCCCAAGCCATCTAATCCACCACAATGCAGAGCACTCGTGAGCCTTTTTCACTTAAAAACCTTCAGTGGAATTCGGGAGGAGCTTCTGCCCTTAGACTTCTATCCCGTAGAGATGAAGATGTTATAGTCCATCAGGAGACGCGGTTTATCCGTCTCCCCCAGGACATTACTCGATATATCCCAAAGCATATCTGTTCCCACTATACTCCGTACATAACCCCACCTCACTCCTCTTCATCTCAAGGACTCTTGACCTTAGTTAAGTGCTCCTTAAAGTCCTCCCTCCTATTAAATTTCTCGTGTCCAACCATGTCTTGCTTGGTAGTTTCACTCATTAAGAACGGTAAACGCCTTAGTCTAGCCAATGTTTATATTCGTCCAGGGGAGATTCACAAGAACCGTGACATCCTGGATGGTATTATCGACAACGGCTACGACATAATACTTGGCAACTTCAACGACAGAAGTGGTCATTGGATCAACGCAGCACTTCGCAGAGCTAGGAACGGTTATCTTATTCCCAAACCACCGTCCCACACCTTTCATTGCACATCTACAAATTCTATCCTCGACATTTTACTACTTCACAGGTAATGGTAAGCACAACATGGATTATGAGGTAATAAAGGAAATAAGGGTTATGTGATCATTAACGAAGTTTTGACAGTGCGCCTTTTCGGATTGTGCTACATGAACAAATCTTATAACTTGAAATAACATTAAAAAGAAAATACGAATATTCAAATGATCAGTCTATTGAATTTTTCATAGTTATTGATATCGCCAAGACTATTTTCAGGAGAATTAACGAAATTAAAACTTCTAGGATCTTGATCAGCTCATTTGTGGCAAATCACATAAACAACTATTGGTACAGCAGATGAATGAGATAGATTAAAGTAACATGCTATTAAAAAGATAGTCGATGTGTATATTATATTCTGCATTTGTTAGGTTTTGCATGACCAACTGCAGCTCTCGTTTGAGCTGATCAATATTCTTCTGCTGTTCAGCTAATTTCGATGCAGCACAAGATCCACAATAGAACTCCTTAAGAAAGAACTCACTGAAAGTCGTACTGATTATTTCGCTAAAGTGTACATCTTAGATTTTTGTGCGATGCATTTTAGTTCAAACAAAACAAAGTAAGAAGCAAAGTCACTGTGGGCATTATCATAATGATCGAGTGACTGAGAGGCCATTTCCTTTACCGTATTATTGAATTGCTGACAAGATGTCTTTATCTCCCCGGCATTGAGGTTCGCTGCATTACCAGTATTGGATTGATCACTATTGAACCATCTGCTTCCTGTGGAACAATTCAAACACGATTTGCCTAATATTCAGCATTTACATGCTTTACAAACAGCATTTTATCCGTTACGAGCACAGCAGCGATCGTCGCACGTTAAGCCATAATTGTAGAGTTGTAAGCAATAAAACAAACAATACCAGGATATCAAATATAGGCAAGCAGCGATCGTCGCCTGTAAAGCCATATTTGTAAAGTTGCAAGCAAGAAAACAAACAATACCAGAATATACAAAATATGCAAGCAGAACATTTTGATCTTGAAATTAAGATTTCTACGATCTGGAACTTTAGATTTATACTATATAGAACTTGAGATTTCTACTGTCTAAAATTTGAGATTTTTACAACCTGGAATTTGAGGTTTTTTCGATCTGGAACTTGATATGTCCACGATCTGATATCTCAAATTAAGGCCCCCATTCATCGATAAAGCTTCAAATTAAGTCATTTATTATTAAAATACTATTGCCTCGCGTTGGAACAAATTTATTTGCCTAAATTTAAATGGTTTTTACTCGTAAATAATCTAGACTAACCAAAATATTTAAGATTTATATTAATTTAATTATGTCCGTATTTATATTTAGTTATTGAATTTTAATAAGATAATCATTGTAATTATTCTAACAGATGTGTGTGCATATCTTTCCAAATATAATATTAATTTTTCTAGCGTTTCCTTTTTATCAGCTAAATCCAAATTCGTGTAAAATATTTTTAAATTGTATTTACTTTTCGAATACTTATTCCCTAAGTGTGTTCTAAAAATTTTTGAGTGAATTTCATACTAAAATAATGTTTTATACGAGTATTAATTTTGATTACCTTACAATATTTTTAAGAATATGCTTTAATTAAAGTATTTAATTTGTGTAAACTGAAAGATGTTTCAATGCACATTTAAAAGCATGGGATTTATTGGATTTTTGTAATTTTGGATTACAGTATAATATGGGTATATTTTTATTCTCTATTTCTTTTGATATCCCTAATTTATCCAGAATAGAACAGTTATTACTAATAATTGTTTCTAAGCTCAAATTATTACGTTCATGCGTTTTCATTCAAGTCATTATAATTAATCTTTTTTCTTAGATTATTAACAAAGATTTTTGCATATAAAGTCAACTTTCTTGCTAGACAAGTAGAAACTATAAATTTTCAACTTAAGGGCAGGCTGCGACAAATATGCCAACATTTATATTGTTTTTGCAAAATAAAATGATGATTACTTAAATTATTAAAATTAGGAAAACAAAGGTGAAATAATTTTATAAAAATGTTTTTTTGCAGTTGAAAATTTTAAACACTATTTTATATATTTATTTATGAAATTGTTTAGATATGCTTGCGCTCTTTAGCTATATGTTTCGTTAATATCTGAATTATTGGCCTATTTTTAATTTAATTGTATAATTATGATTTCTAGAATTTAGTATATTGTCTTAATTGTAAATATCTGAGTTTATATTTAACTTTATTTTTACTTCAGTTAATCCAATCAGCTACAATGAAGAGAATGTCGTATCAACTATAAGAATTGAAATACAATAAAAGCATTTAAAGGTCAACTAATATTCACATTTGATCGTTTACATAAGACAATTAAATAATAAAAATAAGATCATAAATTAGTGAAGTTGTGATTATGGATATATGCTAATGATAGCTTCTAGTGATCAGGAAATATACCTAGTTTAGACTGGGAATTAGCAATCGAGCAATCAGAGCAGTTTTTCTTCAGTGTGGGTTTGGGAAACTTGTGCTGATCGCCACACTGGTCGATCCAATCCTCGATAAAGTCAACAAGTTCAAAATCACTCAAACTTTGACTACTCGCGCAGTCCATAATTTGAATGTATCTAAATGAGTTGCATATACCCATAATATTAATTGAATACTATCTCGAACTAATAAGATGACATTATAACATCACCTCAAGACAGAGACAGCCCTTAGACTGTGATGCTCAAGCATGCATAAGCGCGCGAAATACCCATGAACGAAATCTTTAGAGTGAATTATAACAATATGATTTTATTTAAAATAAAATTTAACATTTCAGCTATAGCTTAAAATTATAAATCTTGAAACTTCCTTGTTTTATGCATTTAACTGACACAACTATTGCCACTAACGATCGTATATCATATTATAGCCAAAATATTGGATCTTATTTAATAAATGTTGTCTGATTACAAAAACGGAACGCGTACGGAGCTATACCAATTATTTCGCTTTGCAATACCACACGACGCTTTTAACAGAGATGTAATCTGAGCGTGGAAACATTATCTGATCACAGAGAAAGAGCGTGTACGATATAGAACTTGAGAGGCACTATTTAAGCCATACGTTTAAAAAATAATAATAATTTAATGACATAATTCATTTACCAATTAATGAATGGGTGTATGATCGCATAAACAGATCGCGTACGAGGTTAGATCAACTTTTTAAAATAGTGATCTAACAACATGACGCCTACAAAATTGCTAGACCAATCGATCGGCTTACAATTATGATTCCGATCATGCGATGAACCATTAGTACAATTCCAAATTTGAAAAGCATTAGTATACACGATGACCATGAATTATCAGAAACGTGTCCAGTTCATTACGGTGCATAAATCATAATGTTACATATGTGAGGCTCGAAATCGTATACAGTCCGTATGTTCATACAAAAATATCATCTGATGAAAATGCGAGAACATTTCGCAAAAGTATGTCAGTGCTAACAGCGTACCGCTACATCTGCTTTAATAGCTTCTGCAGCATCCTCACAACAAACATTACGATGTCTTTAGTTAATTTTGCAAATCAGTAAACGTTTATTAAAAATAATGGTTTACACTGGCAGTTCTCTAAATTTTCAAAAAGGAATAAAAACCCATCATTTGCAATTACTCTATTTTTTAGTAAATATAATGAATAATTGCTTTCGGGTCAAATGTAATTTGTTTATTGCGAACCATCCCCGAGAATACAAAAGACTTTATTTATTATTAGATATTTCGACTGTACTCAGCAGCCCTTTTCAATCTGAAAATAGAATAAAAGATGTTAATCAAATCAAATTAATTTGTATATATGTTATAGCCCTATCAGTAATAGTTGAATTCATTTTGGCAACCTTATCCCGATATTTAGCCAGTTTATTACTCACATCCTTATGGACATCTTGTGGAAGGAATTTTAAAGGCCAGTTAGATTTGTTACCTTCCGTTGTAAGAAAGTTGGAAATATACAACGATTCCGGGACAAGCCTGCGTCCTAATTGTTTTTCTTTATGTAGGATATCAGTCCATTCAAAATCAATGTTATGTTCAGTATCAATAACATGATTGAATATTGCTGAAGATGTATTGATTTTCTTCAGGTTGTAGTTATGTTGGTACGTTCTCTTTTTAAGCCTTGTTTAGTTTGTCAAACATTAGTCTTTTTACAATCTGCAAACGGAATACCATATATTACTCATTGTTATGTTGTTACTGGTTTATTTTCGAATATGCCACTAAGTCTAGCATTAATTTTATGATACATTTTTATGTTGTTCTTGAATTTGAAGCTAATTTCGACAATCGTATTGTTAAAGTATTATTGATGAACTTTTATTTTATGTATTTCGTATCTAGTTGTGCAGGCAACGTTCTAAAGACCTGTCGTACCTTGATCGCAATTATTAATGCCTGTTTAATCTCCCATTCCGGATATTGGCATTGCCCCTTAACATGATTTATTTTCTTATACTCTCTTTGTCTGTATTCCTTGTTACTGCATACCGTCATGGCTCTTCTGAACAAAGATCTGGCCGTTGAAATTTTTTATCCTTCCGTGATATATGTGGTCCAAGGAGTAAGCGTATGTGGGATATCCGGTTTTCTAAAAACGTCAGTTAAGATGATGTTACTAAATCTTAACACTTTAACATCTAGGAAATTTATTACATTTTCCATGTCTTCACAATTAACTCTCCACTGAATGGCCTTGTCATGTTTGTTAAGTATTTCTTCTAGACCTATTATTTTTGGGTCGGTATCAAATACGGCATACCAATGCTTCAAGCATACCAATGCTTCAAGCTTTGCACCCTATTGAAGCATACCAATGCTTCAAGCTTTGCACCCTATTGTATATATTACATTCCCATTTTGTCATATAGAGATCAGCCAGTGGAGGACCTAATGAAGAACCCATAGCCACACCATCGATATAGCCGCTGAAATTTTGTATCCGTCCGGTATATGGGTGCTCCAAGGAGTAAGCGCATCTCAGATATTATGTTTTCTAAAAACGTCCTTTAAGATTATGTTATTACGTTTTAATACTTACATCTAGGAAATTTATTACGTTTTCTGTGCCTTCGAAATTAACTTTCCACTGAATTGACTTTCCATATTCGTTAAGTATTCCCTCAAAACATTGTTTTGAAGGGTCAGTATCAAACACGGCGAAGACATCGTCGGCATATATATACCAATGCTTCAAGCTTTGTAGTTTATTGTATATATCACACTCCCATTTAGTCATATACAGATTAACAAGTGGAGGACTACTGGAGACCCCATAGCTACATCACCAATCTGCATGTAAATATGGTTATTGAAATATAATGCAGATATGCTTGCACACCATTCTATCAAATTAAACCAACCTTTTCGTTGTAGTTTTGGCTCATTAAACTTGTCGCTCAGTAATTGTGCTGCTAGATTGATAGCCTCTTGTAATGGGACATTTGTAAATAGTGAGATTACGTCGGCTGTAGCAAACCACCATCCGGTTAGGTTAAGAGTTCTTACTATGTTTGCAAAATTTTGCCTGTTTTTTATGAAGGAATGGCTCACTGGTTTATACTGTAAAATGAGTTGGTTAATGTATTTCGCCAGCGTGTGGTTAAAACATTTATATGATGCGATTACTGGTCTCATTTCTATTTCGGTTTATGTATCTTAGGTTGGAGATACAGGAAGCCAAGCGAAGCGTTATCTGAGCTTAGCGTCTTGTATGCGGTTTCATATAAGTTATCATTATATTTTAATCGTAGTAATAGTTTGTTGAATGCCGATTCGTTATTTCTTATCGGATCGTTAGTTACTTTCCTAAATATATTGCTGCTTAATAACCTTTCTCCGAAGTTTATGAAGTCTTGGTATTAAGAGTAATCAAAGCTTTATCCTTATCTATTTAAAAATTGTCTTAATTGTTAAATACTTAAATTCCAGATTATTCCTATCAGTTCCAGATTATTCCTGTCAGTTCCAGATTATTCCTGGAACAAGATGCTTGATCAAGCATCTTCCACATCGGAATGCAATGATGGTTATACCAGTTTTGAAGTTGGATGCGATTCCAAAGATTGTGATGTATGGACACTTGTTCGTGTTAAAATATCCGACCACTCGGTGTATAAACGTAAACACTTCGCATGCGGCTTTTGTACATCAGTACGACTACTAGTGTTATCCTGCTCCTCTACTTCTGTATCACACACGACCACTCAGACCAATGCTGTTTTAGATGTTTCCCTCGCATCAACACCTGACTTCGCATCTTATAATCCCATTATTGAACCTACTCTCTCACACACTCCTCGTTCAACTACGAACCAAACTTTCATTAATCTTGCTCATCCTAACAATGCTAATGGTTAAGCTTTTCATCTCGTACCTCCTCTTTTCTATTCCTCCCCCAATCTAAATAAATCTCAAACTTCTTTAGTCTCTTCACGTACTCCTTAAAACTACCTCTCCCGTATCACTTCTTAATAATTTACATCATTCCGTAAAAATCATATCCAGTAACATTTCCGATCAACCGATTCAACACTCCACTCCTGTTACACATGCTCCAACCTATCTTAATTCTCATTACTCTACCTCCCACGTATCACTTTCCAATAATCTACATCCTTCTATCAAAATAATTTCCAGTAACATTTCCGATCAACTGATTCAACATTCCACTTCTGTCACACATGCCCCAACCTATCTTAATTCTCCTTACTCTACTTCCCACGTATCACTTCCAAATAATTTACATCCTTCCTTCAAAATCATTAAACAGTCACATCTCTGATCAACCGATTCAACACCCCGCTCCTGTCACACTTGCTCCAACCAATATTAATTCTTTATCAAGCACCCCTGTCATTTCCACTTCTATCTGATCATCTGCCTCGACTCCTACCAGCTCTGTCCGTCCACCACTTCCACGAAATCGTTTTCCTTCGCGCGATCGCTGTATTATCATATCAAAATTAAAGCTTTCCAAATCTGCTTCTCCACAATCTCGCCTCGATGATGATGTATTTGCTTTTAGGTCTATCCTAGCAACCATTCTTCTTGATGATAACCCATCCCTCTTCAATAATATCGCTCCTGTATCCTTTATTCGTTTAACAAATCCACTAAGTCCAATCAATTCAGTCATCCACTCTTAAAAATCGTTTTCCGACATAGTTCACATGCCTTTTGGTACTCTCCCAACATTTTAAACTTCTTACCACTTCATCTACTTGCCTTATCTTTCCTGACCGCTCTCCTTATGATATTGCCCAGCTCAATTTAGCTCGCATTGAGAAACATCGACGTGAAACAAACGGTGAGTCATCTCTATCAATCCGTAAAATCAACGGAAATTTTCACGTCCTACGCACGAGGCCAAAAATCCGATGGCGTCCCGTTTCTCCCCCAGTCTTCTTTGCTAGTCGATCTCGCTCCTGAACATACTTTTCGTCGTAGTCTTTTTAACACTCGCTCAATTCTTCATAAAGCTGATCTGCTCCTTGATATATTCGATCACTCATCTATCAATATTCTCTGCATTAACGAATCCTGGCTCCCTGACTATGACGATCTTGCTATTCGTCGTCTATGTCGCTCTGGTTGTTCTTTAGTTGAATCAGCTCGACCAATTGTCTCTTTCACATCTACTGCTTCTAACCATGGCGGTATCGTTGCCATTGCTCGTCACCCAATGTCTCTACGTAAAATTAACGTTAACATCCGTTACACCTCGTTCGAATTACTCATATGCAGATTATCAACTCCTTTCCCTCTGGAACTTGTGATTGTATACCGTCCAGGTTCAGTTACCCCCTCACGTATGTTCTTTAGCGAGCCTGCAGATCTTCTTTCTCACTGTTCCTTGTCTTATACTCATTTATTTGTTCTCGGTGACTTTAACATTCGTCTTGATCGCCCGGCTGACTCTGACTCTATCACTTTAACTAATCTTTTTTCTGATTTTAACTATAAATTACTTTCAACAAGCCCAACTCATATTCTCGGCGGTGCTCTCGACATCATTGCTGTTCCTAACTGCTTCAATGACTATACCTCCTTGTCAATTACTGATCCTGGTTTGTCCGATCATTTCCTTGTCACTCTTACTCGTCCCCATCCTCCTTCTCCGCCTTTACCATTATCCACACCAAGTCGACCCTGGAAACTTCTCGATATCCCTATTCTCTGCACAGCCTTACTCAACTCTTCACTCTTTTCACTTCCTCCTAACTATCTCTCTCCCGATGATCTCTGCATTCTGTTTGATTCTGAACTTACGTCGATCCTCAATAACCTTCTGCCTAGTCGACTGTGACGTTCTCAGCGCTTGCGCCATGCTTTCTGGTTCGATTCTGACTGTAGTCTTTCTAAGCGTCGACTCCGTCACTCTTTTCGTATGTATAATCGCTATCTTAAACGTTCTCCAAATTCACTCCCTCCAAATCTCCGTGATTCCTACTTTTCTCTACGCCGTTCACATTTGATTCTTATACGTACTAAACGTACTCTCTTTTGGCGAAATCAACTCGAGTCATCTTCCAACTCTAAATCTCAATGGAAAATCTTAAACTCATTTCTTTCACGATCATCTACCCCTTGTTATACAAATCCTGATGAATTTTCTCTTTATCTACAAACTAAGCTATCTAATTTACTTTCCCTACTACCAATAGCCCCCGTGTACCAACTCTTCAATTTAAATAGTTCCCTCCTAGAGCTATTCCACCTTTTTCCTGTTTCGTCTGATGAAGTTTCTTCGGTTCTGCAGTCATTATTTAATAAAACCTCTCCTTCTGACCCAATTCCCACTCACTTGCTTAAAAATATATGATCCTCTATCTTACCCTTCCTAACCACATTGTTCAACTCGTCCATCCGTAGCCGTACATTTCCTTCCATCTGGAAATGCGCCACTGTTCTTCCTCTCATCAAAAAGCAATCTCTCGACTCCTCACTACCATCTTCGTACCGTCCAATCTCACTTCTCCCAACCCTCTCTAAACTCCTTGAGCGTCTCGTTCTTAAGCAAGTTAATACATATCTCTTTTCCTCCCACTTATTTCCTCACTTCCAAGCCGCTTTTCGCTCTAATTACTCTACCGAAATTGCATGTCTTAAAGTTTATAACGACTTACTCATATCGCGCGATCATAAATTATGTAGTGTCATAGTTTCTCTTGATCTATCGTCTGCTTTTGACATCGTCGATCACTCTATTCTTCTCAATCGCATTCGTCATGATTATGGCTTCTCTTTACCATTTGTATCATGATTTTCTTCATATCTATCAAACCGTACATTTCGCGTCTATTCTAACTCTTCTCTCTTCCATCCTTCGTCCATCCCGTCCGGTGTTCCACAAGGCTCAGTGTTAGGCCCTATGCTTTTCTCACTTCTTCTCGGTGATTTGTCTTCGATTTCTCATACATTTAACTTCCATGTTATGCAATATGCTGATGACATTCTCATCTATGCTCATGCGCCTGTTAATCGTATCCACGATCTTATTTTTCTGCTTCCGACTATCTTGCCTCAATTACCAATCATCTTTCTTCCCTTCGTCATTCTCTGAATTCTGATAAATCCAAAATTATGTGGATCCTACCTCGACGCCTCGGCTTAGAACTTCCCTCCGTATCATTAAATTCTACAATTTTTTCTATCGTTGATAATCTCGTTTTCTTAGGCTTCCATTTCGACAACCGACTTTCATTTTAACCTTTCGTTAGAGATAAAGTACGCTCATCTACCTTGATTCTCCGCAGCCTCCGTCAAATTCGTAGATTGATCGATTTCCCTTCATGTATGACTCTTATATCTTCTCTCATTTTCTCAAGACTTGATTACTGTCTGAGTCTATGTTTCAACTCACCTAAATCCACTCTTCTTCCCCTACAACGCATCGTCAACGCAGCCGTCCTAATTCTCTTCCTTCTTCGTCATTTTGATCATACATCCTACCATCTTGCTTCTCTCAATTTGCCTACAATTTATTGTCGTGTTCAAATTCGTCTTCTTCTCGTTGCTTTCCGCCTTGTCACTTTTTATACCCCTTCATTTCTCAACCTTCCTTTTCTTGATAACTCTCGTGCTGTTTAGTGTTTCTTGCGTTCCTGTAATTCCCTTCTTTTACATGTCCCAAACTACTCTACCTCCTTTGGATTCCGATCCTTCCTAGTGGCTGCTCCTATGTCGTGGAATCATCTGCTCATTCATATACGCCAATCAACTTCCCTGCCGTGTTTCAAACGACAAATCCGATCCCATTTAAACAATTTATCTGCTTGACTTTTTCATTTTTGTTTGTGGACTTGTAAGCGTGCAGCTTGTACGCATTTGCCACGTTAAATAAATTTGTATTATTATCAGACCGACAAATTTTCAATTCATCGTCGTTTACTTCTATTTATTTTCTTCTATTTTCAGATAAAAAAAACTGCTGAGTATAGTCGATATATCTAATAATAAATAGTCTTTTGTATTCTCGGGTATTGTTCGCAAAGATTTAGTAAATATTAATGTTGCAACAGATTCCAACGCTCAGGCTTGTACATCAAAACTAAAAACATGTACTCATATTATTGTAGGTGAGCGTTTATATATCATTGTTCGTTTTTTCGTTTTTCTAAAGCTAGTTAGTGATGTGATTATTAGAATGGCGGCTTCAAGGCAGCAATATGCGATAACACTAAATTTGATTTAAAGTTGCTCAATGATGAATATACCTATACCCGAACAATTCAGTCATCTTTCAAAATACTTGCAATTTACTGATCTTCTTCGAGGCTCATGAGTCTCTAAGATGAAACTTATCAAGAAATAAACATAAAAATTACTAGATGTTGAAATCATCAAATCCAACAGGTCACCGTGGAAAGCTCAGGTAGTGTTGAATTTAGAACAAGGAAACTAAACTTGAATGATCATTAACAATAGTTTACTCGATGATTTATATGATATAAGTCGCGACTACAACTTCTATCTGATGCAGTATGCCGATGAGTTCCTCTTCAAAAGGTTGCATCATTTCAAATAATTATGGATAATGTTATTGAATTTGGAATGTATAAGCAAAATTTGTCTGTCCTGATGAAATCTTTATTGTAGGTTTGAGCATTAATAATCACGATTAAAGAACAAAAAATTAATAGCTTAAATACACAATCTACTTTATAAAGCCTTTTATCGGCCTTTCGTTTTTATATCATATTTGAATATACACATACAAAATAATATACAAAAATTTTTAAAATCAATAAATAACAATTATGACGATCTTACAACGACCTATACCACTATCTTACAACGATCTATACCACTATCTTACAACGATCTATATAACATTTTAAGATCATATAAGAGATAATCAATTAAACAAAAAAATTATGGACATCATAGGAAAACTGAGGTCTAGGAAGACAGTGATGAAGAAAGGTGTCACAAATCAAAATAGCCTTAGCGCCGAGAGCTAAATTAGTCACGAATTGGACATTGTTTCGTCTGTCTATGAAAGACATAATAATGTAGCATGCAGTAAATCTATATGCGATGTATGGACTACTGTTACTGTTCCATCTAATTTTAAATCCCTGTTGTTAACGGAGTTTATTTGTGAATTTTGTGTTTGTGAATTACTTTCCGGATCTGCAAGGGGTCGCTGTTCTGATCAAAGTCATAATTCAGTTATGGCCGATTAGTCAGATGACTTGCTATCTAACAAACTTCAATGTCCTCGAATCTAATTACCTCAAATTGACCCGACAGTAACACCTGATTCAATTAAAAATTTGACGTCAATGTCCTATATCTGCCCACCTATCTTTCAACTATCTTCTCAGCCAGCTTTCATCACTCCCAATGTCGTTGTTACATCGCCCTCGCGGGGTATTTATCGTCCTAATATACCATCTTCCAATCATGTAACAATATCTTCATCACCTGACCTACCTATCAGTGTACCCCATTGCACTCGTCTATACAATTTTATCGCTCTCTAACGTATGTTCTTACTGATCTACGAGTATTTGACCAACTCCCGACTACTCCCGTGATTCTTCCATTTCCACGTAATCGATTTCATTCTCGCAATAGGTGTATTATCATCCTTAATGCTAAGCCCTTTGACTCCTCTTCTCCCCAAGCCCGTCTTGATGTTGATGTTTCTGCTTTCCGCTCCCTCCTTGCTACAATTCTTCCAACCGATAATCCGTATCTATTCAGTGATGTCTTTCCACTTTCCGTGTATCGTCTTAATAAATTTGTTTCTGCTCCCGATTCTTATCGGCCCCAGTGCTAAAGGTTGTTTTTAGAAACTGCACCCAAGCATCCACCATATTATCTCAACGGTTAAAACTCATGTCATCCTTCTCTGCTTGTTGAATTTTCCCCGATCGCTAACCATCTGAAATTGCTTAACTCTTCATTGCTCTTCTTAAAAAGCGTCGACGCGAAGTCAATGACGAGTCATATTTCGCCATCAAAAATATAAATGGAAATTTTCGTGTAGTCCATCTACGTCTAAAAATCCGTTAGCTACCTGTCTCTCATCTTAATCTCCGTTTCTAGCCAACATTGAAACAAAACGATCTTTTCGTCCAGCTCTTCTTAACACCCGTTTAATTCTTCACAGAACTGACTTCTCGTTTTCTTCGCATAAGAATCATTAGATCTTTGATGCCTCGCTGAATCCTGACATACTGATTCTGACGACCTAGTAATCAGTAATCTACGTTCCCTCGGATTTTCTCTTGTTGATTCCGCTCGCCCCATTGGCTCAATGAAATCAACTATTTATTCTAATCATGGCAGAATCGTCGCCTTCGTTCGTATCCATTCGTCTCTTGAAAACAATCGATTTATCTTACCATGTACTATATTTAAATTACTCTTTTGTAAACTTCAATTGATTTTCCTATTCAACGTGCAATCATATATTGCCCAGGTTTATCTCCACCATCTTGCCTGTTTTTTAATGAACTCGCCGATCTACTATCAAACTGTTCACTTTCTTCTTTACCTTTAATTGCTCTTGGTGATTTCAACATCCATTTAGATCGCCCTTTTGATCCAGATTCCGTATAACTTGTAAGTCTACTGTCTGACTTAAGCCTTTGTTTATCCTCCAACCCATATTATTGGTTGCGTTCTTGATACTATCGCTTTCCCAACAGTCTCATTGCATACGCTTCCTCTACAATCTCATATCCTGATTTTTTTCAATCATTTTCTCATCACTGTTAATATCACTTTTCTGTTCATTCTTTTTCACAGCTCTCCCACTTTATGTCGACCATGGCAACTCCTCGATCTTACCATCTTGCGTTTCGTTATCCTTGACTCTTCTCTCTTATCGTATTCTGCAACTTTTTTGACAGCTGTAAATCTATCCAGACTTTTCACCAATAAGCTCTCTAACATCCTCAATTTTATTTTACCTCGCCAATCCCGTATTCCTAAACGCTCCTCGAGTGCCCATGATTGGACTTTGACTGTAAAATTTCTAAGCGCCTTCTAGTCGTTCTGTTAGAGTCTTTCTTCGTTTTCTCAAACGTGCTCACACGTCTATCTCTAGTCATCGTTTTCATTACTTAAATCTTCGACGCTCCCATCACTCTTCTATGTGATAAATGTAAACTTTTTTGACAAAACAAGGTCGCATCATCGTCTGATCAAAAATTTACTTGAAGAACCTTGTATTATCTTCTTACTCGCGCTTCTAATGTTCACTTTATCGATTCCAATGAGTTCTCTTATTTTCAGTCCAAAATCACAATAGAAAATCATCAATCCTCGTCTTGTTCATCATGCAAAATTTTTTTCGGAGCTATTCCATCTTCTTCCTGTTTATTCTAGCAGTCTATAAGGTTCTCATTTCTATGAATAACACCTCTTCGCCTGCCGACCATATCCCCACGTGTTCCTAAATCTATTCATTACATCATATCACAGTTCCTTACCACCATTTTCAATTGTTCTATTCGTAGCTGCATTTTTCCAGAGAACTGGATAGCAGTAATCGTACGTCCTCTTCTAAAGAAACCGTTCCTCGATCCTTTACTCACATCTTCATACCCCCGATTTTTCTTCTTCCGACGTTATCTAAACACCTTGAGTGTCTTGTGTTATATCAAATCAATCTATACATAGTCTCCTCAAATTTATACTCCCTTTTCAATATGCCTTCCTTTCTAATCTTTCTACTGAACTTGTTTGTCTAAAAGTTTTTAGTGATCTACTTCAAGCCTTCGATATGAAACTATGTAGTGCCGTAATCTATCTTGACCTGCCTTCACTATCCCGATTCAATGATCACATCAGCGTACTCTAAAACAAGAATATTTGAACACACGTTGGAAAATGCAGTATCTGAAATTAGTAACATTAATGGCTTCATATACTGAGAAATCGCTAGCTCTGCTAATTAGATAAGCTAGTCGAAAACCATATCATCATTGATCAGAGAACATGAGTTTAAATCGAAAAAAGTGAAACTATGGGCTTAGAAAAACGTGTTTGCAAGAGATTGCAGGTGGGTACAACTCTTGATATACTATGCAGCCTCTTGGCTGCACTATTTCTCTACAATAGCTAGCGAAACTATTTATTTGTATATGAATTTGCTTATTTTAGTTCGGTAATAAAAATAAAAAAGCAATTCAAAATATTGCCAATGATATGCCTTTCATGGTGGTGTTACATCATTGGATCGCCACGCTTATTCGCTGAATACACCATGTGAACGACCAGTTGTCACTGCTCGCCCTAATCATTCGTTGCCTAGCGTTTGGAAAAATAGATGCTAAACAGGGTGTCATATCGCCAAATTTTTTAATGGCTAGAGACATAGAGATATATTGACGCTCGTCCAAGGCGCAATACTTCGTACGCTTCCAAGCCTATGCGAATCTGTCGACGGCGTCGACACGGCTTGCGTAAGGTAAGATAGTGCCGACGTGTCTAAGGAAAAATTCTATTTTGGGTAACGCAAGACAGTGTCGCAAGAAGACAAATGCGTCGTGGCTGCTAAGAAGTTTCACTTGGATCTCTGCGCGGGCTAATTAGTTGATCGTCTAGTCAAGAGCAAATTGGTGTTGGAGTAGTTGCCAATCGGTGTGCTCAATAAATAAGCATCAGTGCGATCAACCGTTTTGCAACAAATAAGACGTGCATTGTTGGGGCGAATAGTGCCAACTGTTTAGCTCAACACACAGTAGTCTAGGTACCAAATGTTTAATTCGGATTCCATGCTCTGTGTCATGTCACTTATTAAAGACAGAATAATAACTGTTCCATTGGATCACCTGCAGCACTCCTCAATAAGATAAAATTGGATTTTCCAAAAGTAGATTATTGGGCTATTGTAACAAAGACATACAAACGTTAAAATGCCTGGAATCCCTTGTTTAACAACGTTAAGGACGACGCCACAAATGCGTTTTTGAAATTTAGTTTAATTATCGCTTTTGTTTGATATACAAGTTCTCATATGCCCGCGAGCCTTGTATGGCAGCTTCTATGTCCAATGGCGTCCTCACAACGAGTTGATAAAGTAGAAGACTGTTAACGATGAGCCTTGTCACAAATCGACAAACCTATTTGGCAGTGATGAGTCTGATGAGGAATCTGACGCCTATAAAACGAACCCCACTGCGATTCTTTTCAAAGGGAAGCAATTTTGCAACAAATATTACCGACGCGACTGTCCGGAACATTACCCGTTAAAAATTACTTACTAGGTAATTATTGCCTAGTAAGTCTTTCAGAGGAATTGGGCTTAAGCCATTAGATCATCAAGCAGACGACGATGAAAAAGTACGCAGAGCAAACTGGAATGAGCTGGTTATAACAACTTGTACGGTATCGCATATTTGTAAATAAGGAATGGCTCGTGAGTCAACGAGTTCCGGATGCAGCATTCGTAGCAATTCTGTCGTGGTGTTGTCGAGTGGTAGGAGTGTTGTGTTGCTGCTTAGCATCCGAAATGCGACTTGGATGTCGCCGTCCTATGTTTTCTGCTACACTTTACTACGAATTTCGTATTCCACATCATCGCATGTGGGATTAGCTCCCGGTTTTCTGTCAATGGACACAGAAGTAATTGAGCTATAACTAAAACACGCTTCCCGAAGCGCAGCAGTGAATCGCTTACTCTGATTTGAGATTACCACACTTTGTGGTACTCAAAGAGCGATCTGGGGGAAAGACAGCATACTCCACCACACTAACTCGTTTTCTGGATGACAAACTACGCCGTCGATGAGCGGCGAGGTTCGATTCAAATGCCGGTATAGCTCCGCACACGGCGGATAATTGAGACGTTGTCAGAAAGCAACGACATTCATATCTTCCAACGTGCTGAATAAATCGGCGTGTTTTTCTCTCCGTATTCACAGCCTGTTTAGTCAGAAACCATCAAGGTACTGTGTGGACATTCAAACCCTAAATAACCTGGCGCCGGACAGTCATTTCTTAACAGCCCACTGCAAGTACTGACGAAATCGCAAAAACATAAAGCATAGCGATCCACTTCGAATGTCGTTCTTACATTAGCCATTGCAGTTTTTCTAGTTTGATAGATTTTCTAGTTTAGAAAAACTAAATTTGCTTATTTTGCCGAATTTGCTGAATTTGCTCAATTTGCTTATTGATTGTATAGATATATTTTTGCCATTTTTTCAAGTCTTAATCTTAGTCATATATTAGTTTTTTTTATATTTACATATCGTAATTTAAATTCTGACATATCGTGAATCATGATGTATATACTTGAAAATACAAAAGAACCGTACTGTAGCTTGTTACAACTGTCAAATTAACTTATATGCTTTATCATCACTAATTATGCATAATTAAGAATCCGTTGAACGATATCTTGATCACACCCGTAGATCATTGTGTATTTGTCACTTAATTTTGTTTGTTCGCTTTCATAATTTCATTCGGTCGTTCTGATAACGATTCGGATTGCATTATTACATCTCGCCAAATTATGTTTTTTAAAATGATGTATTTGTACATACTAAATTACATCATTAAAATCAGAAAATATATTTGACAATTTTTTTAAAATAAAAATTATGTTAATTTAATCTTAAAAATAATTTAATATTTAATATAACCTTTATTGTCTATCAAATATAATATCAGGTATGATAATACCTGATATTATCAAGTGTAAGTTCTATATTTAATTTCAAAATAGTAACTTTTATTTTAGTATATCTTTAGAAATATTATAATACTGATTTACCACGTTCTCACCAAAACATCTCTTCTAAAATGTGATTTAGTTTTAAATACTGCGATTTCGGGCATACTTGGGTACAGTACATGAGATAACATTACTGTTGATTTGTTCGCTAACCTCTGTCATCCCATCTTCAGAAAATTACAATGTTTTTCTAAAATGTACATGCTTATATAAAAAGGTTCAAAACGATCACCGTCATTTAGTATGGGCAGGTGCTGCTGTTACAAGCGATTACCATCTGCTTTCATTGTTGTTTGAATTTTTGAAACGATTTCGGCAACTTTTGAAGGGACACAAAACGCAATGAAAAATGATGATTCAAAATAGTTTAGAAACGAAACAAAAATAATTACCATAATATTTTTATTCAAAATAAATAATTTGAAAAAAAAATAAAATAATATAAAATAATAATTAAAAGTACTAGAAAAATTAAATAAAGTATAAAAATAAAATAGAAAAGATTATTTGAACAAACGAATCGTTTACGGCATATTTATAAAATATTAAAAGTTACATCAGGTTTATTATTTGGCATAATAATATTGGAGTTTTATGAATGTAATAAGCTTCAAGAATTTTTCTATTTAAGCAATTGGTTTCTTTTGCTAAAACAACAGTATTATTATAGTCAATATTGTGATCTAAATTTAAACTATGGTCTACAATAGCGCTTTGGCGATCGTTTTGAACTTTTTATTATTTAACGAAAGCCTTAATACTCTACTTAGCTGCAAGTGTATTTCATACCATGTAAAAATTGAAGCTTCGTACGTTTGTCAGACTTTGTAGTACATTGAATAGAGGCTTAGACAACATAAATATGCATTAAAGCGGGACGACATGAATTTAGCGATTGCGAACCACGTTTTGGATAAGGAACATATGATTAACTTCAAGGAAACAGAAACAGTCTGAGTGGAAAAATCACATATAAATGATTAACCAAGGAATCTTTGCATATTACAACACACAAAATGTCCATGACAGGCAACAAGTCTAGTTCTTCTATCTAGTTGTGCTGATTTCTTCCGTGTATACATTCGTATATAAAAATTTTGTTATTTTAATAATCCAATGTATGCTTGAAAAGCATAAGCAGTCGAAAGCTCCCTGAAATCAAAATAAATTTGTAATAAATACTCGCGTCTATAATTTTATTTTCACCAATATGATGCAGATTAAAGTTTAATATAAAATGAATATTTGTCATTTAATACTGCTGTTTAATTTTGGTTGACTAATATATTGCATAGACTATATAATAAAATTCACTTTTAATGTTGTTGTTTATGATTGTATTTAGTTAATTTTTCTTATTTCTAATTAAATACATATTTTTATAGTTTATTGTATTAATTTTATATTTCTACTATATTTTATTATATTTTTATTGCAACCTATAAAAAATAAGTAAACAAAAATAATTGAAATCATTTTATGATACTAAGAAATAATGAAACAAATTAATGTAAACTTATATAATTATTGCGTAGTTAATAAAAGAAAGAAAATGCATATTTTTCATTCTAGAATCTCAAATGTTATTTTTATATAACAGTTTATATCATGCAATCAGCATAAAGTAGAAGTCATGTAAGGATTAACAAATTGCATATATGCTTAATTGCAATCATGTAAATACAATCTTCCTCTTGTGATTTTTTTATTTCGTGTGTATTTATTCAGTTTTGATTTTTAATTATTTTTTTATAATAGATTTTATTTTTATCGTAATTTAAATAAGCGTTAAAAAATGGTGAGAATTAAATTTTTTGAGATGGAAGGGGGTATGATAATATATAAGTCATTTTCATTTGGAATAGCAAGCAGTTCGTTGGAGTTATAAAACAATTCATAATAACAATTATGCATTTATATATATGGATTCGCTTCTAAATCCACGTTTTAAAAAAATATATAGCATATGTCAGTATTGTGAATATTGCATACACGAGCCGTTATTCTTAACTGGTCGGTTTGATATTATCCTCGTGTGGTTGTTTGAATCCTATCAGCATCACTGTACACTACAATCAGCGTGGGTGGACCTCATCAGCAGTGAGCCCACGCCTACATTTCGTGTTTCGATCCTGCTACTGCTTCTGCTGAACTCCTTGTCGCCGAAATGCTGGTTTATATTTGGCTTATATACCAAATTACACAATTAATGTGTTCTATATTTGGTGTGGGCGGTAACTAATATTCGCAATTCGAATCCACCTCACACCGATTTTTTATTCCGTTCTTATACGAAACGTCACTGGACAGTAAACCGTAAGCTGTCTTTTTACTATTGTGAACATTGCTTACACGAGCCGTTATTCTTAATTGGTCGGTTTCATATTTTCATCGTGTGGTTGTTTTTGAATCCTATCAGCATCACTGTACACTACAATCAGCGTGGGTGGACCTCATCAGCAGTGAGCCCACGCCTACATTTCGTGTTTCGATCCTGCTACTGCTTCTGCTGAACTCCTTGTCGCCGAAATGCTGGTTTATATGCTGTATTTAATTATACAGCATTATATGTCAGTATATAAGATTTGTGACAAACGGTGATTCGTATTATCTAAAGATCTTACAAGTAAAATTATTTAAAGATACCATTATAACGACATATTTTGAAATTTTGATGAAGTGCGGGCATTTTTGATTTTAGTGTTTTGGGAAATGCAATTTTAATACTCAGTTTCCAATACTCAGTTTCAAATACTCAGTATATATTATATATCATGCATAATTGTTACTATGAATTGTTTTATAACTCCAACGAACAGGTAGCATGTTCTTCAAATAGCATGAATGAAAACTTGCATTTGCATGTTTGACTACCAATCTATTAAAAAGGATTTGTCAGCGTTTTTTTAAATATTCCAAATTTTCCTATTTAAATTAATATAATTATGATTATTGAAAATTAAATAGTGAATTATATATTTATAACATATTTTTTAAACATATTTTATATATTTTAATATGAATTATATTTTATACTATAATTATATATATTGAAATTTTGATGACTATTTGTTTATCCAGCATGCTGCTTGAATCATATCTATAAGTCAATAGCAGTACGCTACATATCAGTATTAGTGAACCACATTAGCTACAGTTCCAATACATACGTTTCACTTTTCGGTCCTTTTAATGTTGGCAGATGACCATTTGACTAGTCTGTTTTTCTTGGCAATTAGATTAAATCATAGATTTTCATTTTACATTTTACAAATATAATTGAAATCATTTCTGATTTCAAATTAAATCAGCGTTAGTAGTGGACGGTTAAACCTTCCCCCACAAAATGAAATATCATTTGTTTAATAAATTAAAGATTGATTAACGACTATGATATGCTAAGTTGTATAATAGACAGTTATTGTAATACAAAATACTATAATCGTACAATAAATGTTAATAATAACAATAAAAACACCTAGTTTAGTTGACTCAGACTAAACTTACAATGGACCATCCAGCAGCATCTGACAGGGGGCTGCCCTGCTTAAGGCGGTTGCAGGCTGGAACAAGATCTATAAAGATCTACCACCTTCACTCCACGGTCTACGCAACCTAATTATTGGTAATTACCTGTTCTCTTAAGCGTGATCACGTGAAACAGTTTACATTTTAAAGTGTAAACACCTTGGAATGAAAACTTGTGATTTAAAGTTAGAAACAATTATTACAAGTCATTGTTCTATAATCGATAAAAAGGGTATGAAGGTTGAATTATATAATAAAACTATACCTATATTATATTGGAATCCAAAATTACATAAAAATCCAATAAAACCTAGGTTCATATGTAGCGCGTTTAAATGTACATTAAAACCACTTTCTGTCTATATGAATAAAATACTTAAAGTAATTAAAGCACACTTTAAAAAATATTGCAAGGTAATCGAAATTAATACTGGTATAAAACACTATTTCAGTATTAATTCTACAAAAGAATTTTTAGAACAGACAAAAGGAATAAATTTTCAAAATATAAATACATACGATTTTAGTACGCTTTATACAAATCTAGATTTAGTAGATATTAAAGAAGCGTTAGTAAAATTAATTAATCTTATATTCGGAAAAAAGATATACATATATATGTTATAATAATTATAACGCCTATCTAACAAAAATTAAACCATCAAGTAAATATAACTATATGGATAAAATTTAAGTAATAGAATCCTTAAATATTTTAAGTATATGAAATATATGTTTTGATACATTGATGATATATGTGTATTTAATTCTAATAATTTTTATTCAATTAGTGAGCACATTTATCCAGAAAGCCTTATTCTTAACAAAACCAATATTAATGATAAAGAAGGTGTATATCTAGATATGAACATTAAATTAACATTAACTAAAACTACTATTAATTTAAATCGTAAAGATGACATATTTAAATTTACAAGAAACATATTTTTGCATGAGCATTCATGCATACCATATAATATAAAATATAATACATTAAATAATGAAATTTTAAGAATTGCAACAATATGTAATGATATTGGCTTTCTTCAAAATCATTTAAATAATTTAATAGATACATATTTTAAACTAGGTTACTATAAAAATAACATCAAGCAGAAAATAGTAAAATATATAAATCAACACAATAATATAAAGAATAAATTTAAACTCGTAAGTGGCAAATTTTTATGGATGGATAATAAATAATATACTTTGTATTAGAATAAGATACTAGATAGTTTTATCAGAGGAAATACATCATTAGCATGTATTTGGCCCCGCTGCTATGTTGGGTAGAGGAGTTAGGGGCCTAAACCTGATAGCATAGCAGTTCCTCCTGATGACCTCTAATTCTTATTCTGATACAACGTTTGTTATTTATTAGTCTATTCATAAAAATGAACTTTATTTTAAATTTGAACTTGATATGAATTATATAAAATCAGGGCGACTTTCTTCTCTTATTCGAACAACGTTTACTTGCCTAAATAGGTAATTTTGCAATTTCAAATATGTTTCATTTATCAGAATATTTATAGTTATATATTAATCAATAAAAATACATATATTATAATTCACATATTAATATTTTTATTCAATGGTTGCATATTAGTCGAATATTATCATTGTTATATCTTTTTCACATATATCCTTACTTCAAATACCGCTGAATCAATTTCGTAACGCATTCTCTATGTTAACAGAATATATAATGGATGATCTACTTAAATAGTAGGTATTTATATTTTTATTGCTCAACCTCTCCAAACATTTTTATTACGGCAACAATAAATGTTGCCTTTATAAAATGAATTATTTATGTGTTCTTTTTTCTTTTTGTGTTAATTTCTAAAGTTGCTAGTAGTTTCTAGCGAAATATCAAAATATCCTTTTGTTGTCGTTCAACTATATCTGATTGTTTTCCTGGATATTTACAATTTTAAATACATATCAAGATTGATATATTTCTAATTTGCAAAAGTAGTTTTATAATTTGTTTTCATATAATATAATTTGTTATTTTAAAATTTGTTTTAAAAATATTGATAAGATTGTAATAGCGCAGCTACTTAAAAGTCAATATTAGCAATTGAAAAAATAGATGCAGATGTAATAGACGTAGATACATTAAATTTACTTTCTTTTTTTAATTAGATCTGAACAAACAGTTAGAAAAAGGAACTATATTACAGAAGACACATTTTTATAAGTATGGAGAGATAGCAACTTAATACGAACAAGGCAAGAACATAATCCTATTTATCGAATGGAACACCCATTTCGTTGCATGCGCAGAACGATCGTTGCTGAAAAGAAATGATGACGGTGATGATATTGACGATAACAGTAGCAAACTACTCATTGATTGGCAGCGCTGGCTACTCAATCATAATAACCAGAATATGTGTATTTGTGGTATCATGAAAAAATAGAATCAGGGTTATGTATAACTAATACCAACACCACTGTACCACCCTCGTTTTCGCAACTTTGCTTCTAGACACAAAGTATTAAAAACAATTGCTGACCAGTAGTCTTAATACTGCAGCGAAAACAATATCGGTAATGCTGCTATTAGGCTTGGAAATGGGGATCTTCCAAATCCGAATAGTTAATGTCATACTTTACAGTTTCGCGTTCTCGATTTATACTAAACAGTAAGAACAAATTAGTTTTATATAAAAACATAATAAGAATGTTTCAAGGTTACAAGAATATAAGCTGATGTAAAAACTACTCAAGATATATCTTGAGACATGGGATATATACTCAACATCCCATTTTTATAAAATTTGATGAATTACCTATAGTATTTAAGATAATTCAATGCAATGGTGAATTACTGAGAATAATATCGATATTTTGGTAAAATGAGAACATAACCAAATGTACATACACTTGAAATTTTTGAACGCAATATTTTTAATAGGCATCAGGAAAACAAAATATGTTCAATTGAATGATTAAATTAGTAGCGATTAAAATAAAACGCAAATATCAACGCAAATAGATAAATTAATAAATTTTTGATTCTGAAGCAGGATCGACGAAATAAATTTAACAAGTTTAAAGAAAGAATGGATCAAAATTATTTATTTTAATAAATATAATCTACATGTGTTAATTATACAAGTTATATTAACACGACTGAGAACCTATATTAAGAATACTTCAAACATAGAAAATACTAAAACGTCGTGTTTTCAAGCAATTTATCAAACAAAACATACTTCTCATGATAATTAAAATAAACTCTCAAAAAAACATCAATTTTCAATAAATCGAAACATTAGAAATATTAATTAGTATTCATTGAGAGCAGTTTTGTTAACTTCTATATATTTTAGTTAGTAAAAGAGAAGAAAAAAGTTGGTTTCGTTATAGTTATGTGATGACAACAGTCACAGACGTTAATCCAAATATTACCTGATCAAACAAATACTATCCATAAAATGTACATAAGATGCGAAGAATATAAAAAATTAATTAAATTAAATATTTTTAAAATAAATTTACAGAATTTATAGAATTAATTTAATTTGTTTTTAATTTACTAAATTTGTCATTTCCTATAAATTTATTTACAAAATACTTGAAGTATTACTCAATAAAATTCGCGTATATCTAAAGAATAGCCTATAATACAGGTGTACAGTTCGTAAGCTAATTCACAAAATGGCCTTTAAATCAAAACACGAGTCTTCGGTCATTATCAAAACAGTGTTACAAACTTACAACGATATATCCCATAAGTTGGCGGCTGATTAAACGATGTTGAATCAAAAAGAGAGAGGAATTTATATTTAATTATTTATTAGTGGAGAGAGTGAAGTAAAATATTTATTTAATCGAATTCTTAATAGCCTACCGCTATCATCATCAGGAGTAAATGTTACAAAATATTTTTTACGAGTATTTTGTAACATTTCCTCCTGATGATGATAGCAGTAGGCTATTGAAAATTCGATTGAATAAATATTTTACTTCACTCTCTCCACCAATAAATAATAATCCAATACGAGTGAACAATCAATTTATAATATTTATATTTAAGTTGATTAAAAAATGCAATCCAAAATGATTGCATAGTTTAGGATAATACACACAACTATGCTGTGTTTGCTCATAGTTTTTAAAAATTCATTAAAGAAATGTTTTCTTGGTTTTTATTGCAAATAATTTCCTATGAGAAAAATAATATAAAAGAAACTGAGACAATTTTATGATTTGACATTAACGAACATATTTTTCAAAAAAAACAACTAAAGCTAAAAGAATAAATATATTTGCTTTCCGTGTATCAATGATATTTGTTATAAAAGTTTGAAAAATATATAAAGGATAATTACAGCTTGACAATATTCATTAATAAAAAACATACGGGAAATAAAAAAACATCTTAAAATTTAAACATAATATCGACAATCTTTTTGTTAGGACCTTGAGTTTTGGGGAGTGGGTTTGTATATTAGACCTTAATAGGTAGTCGATAGAAACGCGGTAGCTTGTGATGAGATGTAGGAATTAAATTCGGTCAAACTCTCAATTCGTATTCTGTGGAAGAGTTGGAGAGCTGCCTGAAAGAAGACAATTCTGATGGGATCACAGTGAAACCTCCTTCTAAGCAACGTATCTTCTTCTAGCTGCCATCAAATTAAGTCATGAGATGTGGTATGTTGTTGGCGCGACTACTCAGAGTAAATAGGTTTCAACAACCACATCTTCGCTGATTGTAATAAGGTTTATATAGACTAGACTGTAGGCACGAGCGGTTCTATTTTTGACCATGGTATAAATAAAGATTATGCGGTCGATTTCGTATGCGGTCGATTTCGACAATGCCCAAATACGGTTAAATAAGATAGATACATTAAGTCGTATGCTTTTAGATGAGTTTTATATTAGTAAATACAATAAACATTAACATTATCATTAATTGAAAATTTTGTGTTTATGAATTGATGATTTCCAGGGTGTATTATAATATAAAATGATTTAGTTATTTAGCAAAATTAGATCAATAAATAACAAATGAAATTTTTTGATCACACTACATGTTGCTTTAATCTTATTTATAAGCCAACAGTAGATTTCAGTATTGATGTACCCCATCAGCTACTGATCCAATATCTACGTCGCACGTTTCGACCCTTAATGATGACTGACCATCATTACTCGACTAGTCTGCTTTATTA